>JBBBVM010000606.1:0-64530 GCA_037355625.1 Petunia x hybrida | reverse complement strand
CCTGGCCGTTTTATAACTGGTCCGTTTTGCAAATCTGGCCGTTTTTTATAAACTGACACGCTTTCTGCAAATCTGAGGAACTATGAAAAATCTGGATAAAATGAGAAATCAAGGGCTGAAAAAGGACATTATGCAAAATTAAAGTGTAGGCAATTTAGGACCCATTGGATATTTATTTACAAAACTGAACTAAAAAAATAGCGCTCGAATTTTAAGCATGTGTCATTCTTTTGTGAAGGCGCCTTGCTTATATATGTAAATCTTTTTTGTAAAGTTGGCTATTAACAAGATTTTAATTCGATTCTAAAGGGTTATGCAAAAATAGCGAAAGTTCTTGACAATCAACTACTTTTGTGGGTATATAAATATAACGACTTTGTAAAGCAGCTCATTTTCGAAAATAGTTCAGCCCACTCCAAACGTAAGGCTTACTTGTTGTGATTTGACAATAGCCACCTGCTTTTAAAAAAATAGTCCTTAATTGTGGCAAACAACCGTATTTTGGTAAGAGAGATGCATAATTGTTTAAGTTTGTTACATTTAATCTAATTCATATAAATAATTTCACTCTAATAGACTTGAAATGGTTTGATTTATATAGTCCATTAATTTAGCTACTATTCATTAAACACTTTAACTAAGAATTACTTAACAAAATAAAACGCGATTAGGCAAAAATAGATAAGTATGATTTGTGATCTACTTATTAGGCTAAAAGAAAAATTAAATTGAGTTAAACTAATTCTAAATTAATTATTATTTTGAGCTAATTAAATTTCATTTTTTTTAAAAAAAGTAGACAAGCCCTTTATAAGGTTTGGGAAATACGTAATAAATTTTTATTATCTATTTATTCATTTATTTACTATGAAACAAGTGTAAATTCGTCCAGTCCTCCGTGAGCCTGGATAAGAATAATGCTTTTAATTTTCTTAAATCAAAGTATCATATTCAATTAGCAGCATTAATATAACAACCATATTTTAATAAGTTAAAAATGCGATAATAAAGCAACTGTGCTCGGCACAGGACTCGAGGGTGCCTAATACCTTCCCGAGAGTCAACTGAGAACCTTACCCGAATCTCTAACGCAGACCATTAGACGAGTCAGAGGTGTTCCAAGGTACCTTTGGTGACTTGGCACACCTTAAACTATGTCAAGTGGCGACTCCGAGTTCTCTAAATAATTTTGTACCTTTTTGAAACACAGTCACGAGCCTTTAAATAAATAAACTCGCACCGCGCAGTTTAATATAAATTTTTTAGGGCGTGACAGCTTGGCGATCCTGCTGGGGAAATTAGTGAAAACTAGAATCTCCGGCTTTGATAAATTGTCGCATGTTTTAATTTATTAAATATTTGGTTGTTATATTTTATTGCCGTTATCACCTGAAAGTTGAATGTTACTACTTTGATATTGTTGAACTGTATATATAAACTGTCTTCCTCCGCAACCATCTGAGTCTCTGAAACACACACACACGTGCACTTACCAGATTGCTTGTGGCATCTGGACTTTTCTTACTAAATTGCCCATGATTAGGAGAAGCGTGACAGGGTTTTAGGCCGGACACACTGTCTCCGGATGGCCCTGATGCGCTTTCCGCCCGGTTTGTCCACCGGATTTTTTCAGCCAGTCTAGACACTGAGTCCGTTGTGTCACCTAGAGTTTAACCTTTAGGTCCAATTATCTGCATCATATCCGACTTAATGAGGTGCGATACACGGTATTGGCACTTGTCTAGTTGACTACCTTTTGTCTACAACGGGACCACTTCCCGGGAAAGACTTGTCTAAAGGCATTCTATGTGTTGCATGCGACTAGGAAAGGTTGTTATGCTGACCAAATTGGAGAGTGACGGATTTCAAAAGAAAAAAAAAGATGAAAAAAAAATGAAAGGAAAAGTGAGGAAGTAGGGTGAATTTTATGTTTTAAATGTAAATGTCTTGTTATTTTTATAAAATTGAGTCCATACTGCTTGTAATGGCAAATTTTTTGTAAAAGCGCCAGTGTTGGACGTCTTTGTATATGTCAGTTTGGTGTCGTTATAATGACGGAATTTTACAAAAAAAAAAAAAATATACATACTTAGTAGTTAGAAAGTCAAAAAATTCTGGTGTCAGTTTTCACGTCGTTATAATGGTGAATTTTTAGAAAAGGCTCGTATATCGATGTTGGAAGTTTTTGGGATCCAGTCTTTCACGTCGTTATGCTGGCGAATTTTTTGCAAAAAAAAAATACTGTAGTATCATTACCGGAATGAATTTTTGTTCTGATGTCAATGTGGCGTCGTTGTAACGTCAAATTTTTTCTTTTATAAATTACATCTAAATACCAATGTTGGTAATTTCTGGAGTCAGTCTTGATGCCGTTATGATGGCAAAATTTTTCGATTCTCTTAGGGTCAACTTTACGTCATTACAATGACACAAGTTTTGTTGAAAATTGGAGTTTCGAATTAGCAGTTTAGGCATCTGTTTTGCTCTGTCGGTCAGTTGTTTTAAGTTGTTCTCAGGCTTTCAAACATTTGACACATTTTTTTATTAGGAACAATGGCTGCATTCATCTTCTAGGACAGTCAAAAAAATACCCTGCTGATGCCATTCCACCCTCTATTATGATGACTGATGGCCCACTCAAATCGGATAAAATCTCTAAAGTCTTGGTGGGACAGAATGTGTAAAATGCAGAAAGACATAGTCCAGGAAAAGATTGGCTTTCTGACTGACCTTGTGACTAAACCTATTGTCCCGCGTCGAGACTTGATCAGTGCACTAGTTGGGTTTTGGAACCCAAGCCAAAATACCTTCTGTTTTAAGGGTTTGAGATGACGCCGACCCTCGAGGAGATAGCTGGGCTCTTAAGCTGGATTTTGAGAAAAAGAATATGATTGCTCCGAAGAAGGTTAATGAGCGTGATTTTTCAGTAATATCAAGGTACGAACAGACCTCTCATCGCTAGTGTTCGTGACAGCTAGATTTCATTTGATTACCTTTATGATCGTTTTGGGACTGATAATGGTTTTTAAGAAGTATGGATTTGAGTTCCATGAGAAGCTGAATATGAAGATTGGGTGCAACTTTGTCCTAAGGTCTTTGTGTTCGCTTTGCTAGGGTTGTTGGTCTTCCCACTACCGGATAGAGTGATATCTATTAAGGTCAGTTGGACCATGGCAGCTTTATATGGTGGAGCACCGGACGCCACTATCATCCCGACGATTCTGGGTAGTATATTTCATGCTTTGACTCGATGCCACAAGGGAGAAAGCGGTTTCTTTGAGGGGGTGTAACCTTCTATTACAGGTTTGGTTTTTGGAGCATGTACGCCCTTGCCCACCTCGTGATATTCTTAGGTGCTGTGACATCGATTATCTTGAATACCATCTCAAACACATCGAGAAATATAAATTCCCAGGAAGTGAGCCAGATTGGAGGTCTTTCTTGAACTCTCTCACGCCGGACAAGATTTTGTGGCAGTGTAGCTGGTTTCCTAAGAGGGAGGTTGTACACAGATGCGTGGATCGTCCTTTTCTCGTTCTGATGGGTTTAAAGCATCCCAGCCTTATGTTCCTCTGCGTGTACTTAAGCAGTTGGGTCGAAAGCAGGAGATCCCAATAGTTGAGGACATGAGTGCATATGTCTTAGACTATCCTCTCAACCCAACTACTCTTAGAGGTGAGATCTTGCGCTTGTGGGATACTAGGAGGCATCTCGCAGAAAAGCACACAGGTTCAGGATGGACTTAAGGGGGAGGTCGTTCGGGAGTACAAGTTTTTGGTACTACCACCAGCCCATACCTAGAGAGATGCCCGCGAGGTCGAGAGCAGGCATGGTTGACACTGAGGCCAGGCTGGATATGCAGGTCCAGCTTGCTAGGCACGAGATTGGGAAGGAATACCGTGCTACCATACAAAGCTTAATTGCAGAGAGGGATACCGCCAGAGCTGCTCAGTCAGAGAGTGAGGGTTTCGCGCATCAGCACCTAGACACAGTCAGACGACTCCGTGTCATGCACTCACAGGCATTGACAGAGCGGGATGCCGACAGGGCAGCTTTGTTGGAAAGCAGGAGAAGGGAGGATTATCATCGCCAGGATGCCATAGATTCTCGAGCTCGACTTGACAGGGCATTAGAGCAGGGTGAGCAGCTCAGAGGGCTAGCACAGGACCGACTTCGAGATATACAGGCTGCAGGACAGACCATCAGTGTGGCTTATCGGCAGCTTTATGACTCTGCTACGTATGTTGCACGGTCCATCGATGACTATAGGAGGCTTCCCGCGGAGGACATACTCCCACATGTGCTTCCCTTCGTCACTAGAGTTGCGGCAGATTTGAATGGATTGCGTCGTACCTTTGTAGAAGGCCCGCCAGTAGATCCCGAGGAGCCATTTGAGTTCGACCCAGAGGAGCCAGCTGACTTTATGCCCCAGTCACCTTAGTAGATACATCGGGCCAAGATGATGCAGATTATTATTTTTTTTTGTCATTTCTTTTACATCTTGGCTTTGTCGTACTTTATGTCGCTTTTGAATTTGGCATGTTGTAATTTATTTTCACTTCTTTCAGTCATTGTACATTTCTTTTGGTCGTGCTCCGGAAGCACCGTATGTACTCTTTCTTTTAAGTAATGAAAATATTTTGCGTATTTTTATGTGTCAATCATTTCACCCTCTAGCCTCACTTGAAAAAAAATACAAGAAAAAAAAAAGAAAGAAAAGAAAAAGAAAAGAAAAAAAAAAGAGAAGAAAAGAGATCAAATAATACACTTGGGGATCTAATCCAAACCAATTCGGGATGACGCATAACGACCTTAGGCATTGTTTAGGCCGACGAGCAAATTCATGTTCCATGTTATCTTGTTGCACTAACGTGTTTTGATTTGCTAATAGAGCTTGAGCAACTGCCGTGCTGGCCCCGCATTCCTATTCACCAGAATCAAGGGACCACTGCCTGTTCCAGAAGTGGTTGAAGCACCTCTTCAGGAAAATACTCCAACAACGATGGCCGAAGAAACTGAGAACACTGAGCTGGTTCGCTTGGCTGAACAACAGGCTAAGATGGCCGAGGATTTCACGGCCATGAAAGATATGATGATGCAGCTGGTCCGCAACTTGGCAGCAGTTCAGGCACCTCCTGTTCCGCCAGGCGCTGCTGGTTTCATGGCGAATACTCAGCCACCAGGGCAAGGAAAATCTACAATGGTAGAAGACCCACGTATCCTCCAGGGTTCGGTCCACATCCAGAAACTGACAACGTAGCTGGACCTTCTACTGTACAACCCGGGGCACAATTCCCACAGCATGGACAACATGGCCAAGCCCAAGTTCCTGCCACAGCATTCACCGTTCCTGCAGGACACACTTTGCAAAGGTCAAACAGTGACCCACAGTTAAGGGCTCGTGATCAACAATTCGACCAAACTCGGGGTAATGTACTCCGCCCCACTGAGTCGTATGATCATGGACACCACCCAGAATCACATGGTGATGTCGAAAGATTGGGGAAAACAGAAGAGGCTGACTTTTCTCGGAAATTGAAAAGCTTGGAGCTAACTGTGAAAAACATACAAGGGCAAGGGGGTAAAGCAAGCATTTCATACAAAGACATGTGCTTATTCCCTCATGTGCCATTGCCTGAGGGTTTTGTTGTGCCCAAATTTGATCCGTACACTGGACAAAGTGATCCAAGGATCCATGTGAAAATGAGGGGTATCGAGAAGGACGAATTATTGATGGCGTACTTTGCGGACAGTTTGGGAGGACCGGCCACAGAATGGTTTGTGCAACAAGATGTTTCGAAGTGGGTCACCTTTGACGACATGGCCAGCGCTTTCCTGAACCATTATGGCTACAAAATGGAGGCTGCTCCTGATCGTTCTTCTTTGAAGACGATCACAAAGAAACCAGGTGAAAGTTTCAGAGAGTATGCCTACAGGTGGCGCGAACAGGCGGCGCGTGTGAGCCCTTTGATCCCAGACGATAAGATGGTTGAAGAATTCGTCGAAGTGCTTGACGAAACATACTACCAAGCGATGGCCTCTGCCCTTGGGAAGCAGTTCAGTGAAGCAGTAAAAATTGGGGAGATGATTGAGAGAGGAATCAAAGCAGGCAAGATTGTTAGCCAAACAGCTTTGAGAGCCACGACCCAAGCGTTGCAATCAGGGTCAGGTACTTTTGGGAAGAAGAAAGAAAAGAAAGATGAAGTGGCAATGGTTGGTCCTGGACCAAGGATAAATGATGGAAGATACAATGACCGTCAAGGGTACATTCAGACACCCCCGCCACAACAATTCTATCCACCTCATGGCCAACAATTTGCCATGCCGCAGTTCTCATTCCCTGTCAATTCAGCATCTTATGTTCAGCCGCTATCTGGTCCACAATGGCGTGCACCCCCTGCTCCAGTCCAGTACAACAATCAACAGGCACATGCTCAATTCCCGGCTCAGCAGGAGATGCCTTATCGACCACGAGGTCCACCGGGTTTTCGTCCAAACATGCAACAGAGAAACATGCAACAAGAGAAAAGGCAGTTCACCCCATTGGGGGGAACTTACACTAATTTGTTTGAAAAGTTGCAACAAGCCAATCTGTTGAAACCAATCCCGGGAAAAGTGAACCCCAATGGAAGAGTTGATCATTCACGCCATTGTGCATTTCATTCTGGAGCACCTGGACATGACACAGAATCCTGTTGGGAACTCAAAAGGGTAATCCAGGCAATGATAGACAACAATCAGATAAAAGTCGTTGGGGATGAAACACAAAATATGAATCAAAATCCTTTACCAACTCATGATGTTCAAAACAACGTACACATGGTAGGGATGGTATGCATAGAAGAGGACATGAAAGGGAAAGCCGCCAAGCAGATTGTTGCAGTTGGTCCCTCCCCAGACATCAAAGGCCCCGAGCCATTTATTATTGTAATCAGGGGAAAGTCGAGTGCGTCCGTTGTCAACAAAGCAAGGCAAGATGTGGCTGTTGAGCCAAGTTTCACTATTCCGGCTGCAAAGCAGGAAAAAGTTCATGACAATACACCAGCATTTATTATGCAAGGGGCATCATTCCAGAAAACTCCGGTCTTCGAGGTTAAGGCGAAGAAGTGTGAACCGGTTATCATCACTCAAGCAGCGCAACTCTCTGTCAAAAGTACAAAAGCTGTTCCTTGGAACTACAACAAGACAATCGTGTCTTACAACGGGAAGGAAATCATGAACTTTGTTGCGGATGTGAATGGTCTAACTCGGTCTGGGAGATGTTTTACCCCGGAAGAATTGAGAAAGGCAAAGCCAGGTCGAGAAGACCAAGGACCCATCAAAGAGCCGGTGTCCGAGAAAGAAGCTGAAGAATTTCTGAAGAAAATGAGATCGACAGATTGTTCTATCGTCGAGCAATTGAGAAAGACTCCAGCTCAGATATCACTTTCGTCTCTACTTATGAACTCTGAGGCACATCGCAATGCACTGTTGAAAATACTGAATGAAGCCTACATTCCTGAACAATCTACTGTGGCTAATTTGGAAGCACTTGCTGGCAGAGTATTTGAGACTAATCGTGTGATGTTCACCGATGAGGAGCTGCCAGCAGAAGGAACCGGTCATAATCGAGCGCTTCATGTCTCAGTCAAGTGTGAAGACTCCTATGTCACACGTGTTCTAATATATGGCGGTGCAGGATTGAACATTTGCCCCTTGTCTACATTGAAGAGTCTAAAGGTGGATATGAACAAAATCAGGGCAAGTTCCTCTGCTGTTCGTGCTTTTGAAGGTGGAGTTCGAGAATATTTGGGCATAATTAATCTTGAGTTAACCATTGGTCCCGCTACCTTCAGCATTGAGTTTTGAAGTCATGGAAACGGATGCATCGTACAAATGTTAAAGCATGGGTTCCAATTTGGAAAGGGTTTGGGAGCGTCACTACAAGGCAGGGTAAATCTGGTTTATCCAAATGGTGTGCAAGGCACGTGGGGACTAGGGTTCAAGCCAAAAGCAGCTGATCGCAAGCAAGCAAAGAAAAAGAAGTCGGAAGTTTGGTCTCTCCCAAAGCCAATTCCGTGTCTCGCTCAGTCTTTTGTGGGTTATGTTATGAAACCAAAGGTTGTCACTACAAATGTCAACACAGTGGAAGACAATCAGGATACACCATTTGATCTAGGTGGCATTTTTGAAATCTGCATGGTGCAGCCGGGTGAAGGCTCCAGCGACGCTTCAATTCAGTACATTGGCCCGGACGTGCACCTGACTAACTGGAATGCAACTTCCTTCCCCATCAGGAAGGGGGTCTTGGTAGACTGTTGTTTTACAGTTTTCTTTTGAATACACTTGGATATTCTAAGGGTTGTATGCCAAGTGTATTATTTTGCTCACCTTTTCTTTTGTAATTCAAAGCCTTTTTCATTAATGAAAGGCCTAAGAGCCAAGATTTCCTTCAATCTCTGTTCATATTCCTAATTTTATTCTACTTTTGTTTATCTGTAGTGATATATCTGCCGGTCGTGATATCATGACATGTTCAAGGAACCTATCGTCCATCCAGGGACCGCAATCTGATTTTGGCTCCATAACCATAGTTGAGGTTGAAAGTGATGAAGAAAGCATTGTGGAATTTGTTAACGAGATTGAATATGATGGGGAACAGGCGGATTTTGAAATAGGCCTGGAAGTTGAACGCCATGAGGGCAAGCCTAAACCTAATTTGGCTGATACAGAGGATGTTAATCTTGGGAGCCCTGATGATGTGAGGGAAACCAAGATAAGCATGTATGCCCGACCTGAAGTGAAGAACGATATTCGGAAAGTGCTTTTTGAATATCGGGATGTTTTTGCATGGTCATATGATGAGATGCCGGGTTTGAGCTCCAAATTGATAGTCCACGAATTGCCAATTCAACCTGGTTTCCCTCCAGTGAGACAAATGCAACGGAAGTTCAAAACTGATATGATCAAGAAAATCCATGATGAAATAATGAAACAGTTGGATGCAAGAGTGATTCAATCGGTTCAGTACACTACTTGGGTTGCAAATGTTGTTCCGGTTCCTAAGAAAGATGGAAAAACAAGGATATGTGTCGACTATCGAGATTTGAACAAGGCAAGTCCCAAAGATAATTTCCCATTGCTTAATATTCACACTCTCGTAGACAATTGTGCCAAACATGAGATACAATCCTTTATTGACTGCTATGCTGGATATCATCAAATCAAGATGGATGAAGATGATGCATACAAAATGGCATTCACTACTCCTTGGGGAACCTATTGCTATAGAGTGATGCCGTTTGGTTTGAAAAATGCTGGGGCGACCTACGTGAGAGCTATGACTGCCATTTTCCATGATATGATGCATAAAGAAATAGAAGTGTACGTGGATGATGTGATTATCAAGTCCAGAACTGCTGATGAACACGTGAGAGATCTCAGAAAGTTTTTTGAGAGGCTCTGTAGGTATAATCTGAAGCTGAATCCAGCCAAGTGTGCATTTGGTGTGCCTGCTGGAAAATTATTGGGCTTCATTATTAGCAGACGAGGTATTGAATTGGATCCTGCAAAGATCAAAGCAATACAAGAATTACCTCCGCCTCGAACCAAGAAGGATGTTAAAAGCTTTCTAGGCAGGTTAAACTACATCAGTAGGTTCGTTGCTCAACTTACTACAATATGTGAGCCGATCCTCAAGTTGTTGAAAAAGAACGCATCGATTGCATGGACCGAGGAGTGCCAAGAAGCCTTTGACAAGATGAAGCAATACTTGTCAAATCCTCCTGTTTTGGTTCCGCCTGAGCCTGGCCGACCATTGTTTTTGTACTTGTCAGTCAATGAAAACTCCTTTGGTTGCGTACTAGGGCAACATGATGCCTCGGGAAAGAAAGAGCATGCAATTTATTATCTGAGCAAGAAGTTCACAGATTGCGAGGCCAGATACACTTTGTTGGAAAGGACGTGTTGTTCCCTAACTTGGGTTGCACAAAAGTTGAAACATTATCTTTTGTCCTATACCACTTATCTGATTTCCCGGATGGATCCATTGAAGTACATATTTCAAAAGCCAATGCCAACCGGTAAACTTGCAAAATGGCAGATCCTGCTCACAGAATTTGACATAGTTTATGTCACCAGAACTGCAATGAAAGCTCAGGCCTTAGCCGATCATTTGGTTTAAAATCCGGTTGATGATGATTATGAGCCATTGAAGACTTACTTCCCTGATTAGGAGGTAGATGTGCTTGAAGAACTGATTAACGAAGAAGAGCACGTGTGGAAAATGTACTTTGATGGTGCTTCTAACTCAAAGGGTCATGGCATTGGAGCAGTCCTCATCTCTCCCACGGGACATTATTATCTGGCAGCTGCCCAACTTCGCTTCAGTTGCACTAATAACACATCTGAGTATGAAGCATGCATAATGGGTTTGCGTATGGCTCTAGACATGGACATCAAAGAATTGCTGGTGATCGGAGATTCAGATCTTTTGATACGCCAAATGAAGGGTGAATGGGAAACTCGAGACCTTAAGCTGATCATGTACAAGCAGTGTATGGACGATCTTCGCCAAAAGTTCAATGTTCTAAAGTTTAGACATGTTCTCAGAATACATAATGAGCTGGCTGACGCATTGGCTACATTAGCCTCAATGCTTGCCCATCCTGATAAAGCCCATATTGATCCATTAGAGATTCAGGTCCAAAGCCAACATGCATACTGCAATGTGGTTGAAGAAGAAATTGACGGTCAACCGTGGTACTTTGATGTCAAGAATTTCCTTCAAGATGGGACGTATCCTCCATTGGCGGAAAACAATCAAAAGAGAACCCTTCGACGACTGGCAAGTGGTTTCTTTTTGAGTGGAGGGGTGGTGTACAAAAGGACACCTGATTTGGGACTGTTAAGATGCGTGGACGCCACTGAAGCCACGAAAATTCACAATGACATGCATTCAGGGATCTGCGGACCCCACATGAGCGGGCACGTTCTAGCTAAGAAAGTGCTCAGAGCAGGATACTTCTGGCTTACCATGGAACATGATTGCATTACCTTTGTGTGAAAGTGTCGTCAATGCCAAGTACATGGTGATTTGATACATTCACCTCCTTTAGAGTTGCACACAATGTCAGCCCCTTGGCCTTTTACAGCATGGGGGATGGATGTTATCAGGCCTATTGAACCAAGAGCATCAAATGGGCATAGATTCATTTTGGTTGCAATAGATTATTTCACCAAATGGGCTGAGGCTGTCACTCTCAAATCCATGACCAAGAAAGCTGTGGTGGATTTCGTTCATTCTAATATTATTTGTCGCTTTGGTATCCCAAGTACTATCATCACTGATAATGCGGCAAATCTGAACAGTCATTTAATGAATGACGTGTGTGAAAGATTCAAGATCATGCATCGAAATTCCACGCCTTACCGACCAAAGGCAAATGGTGCGGTTGAAGCAGCTAATAAGAATATCAAGAAGATCCTTAGGAAAATGATACAAGGATCTCGTGATTGGCATGAGAAGTTATCTTTCGCTCTGCTTGGTTACCGCACAGCTGTGTGCACTTCCATAGGTGCCACCCCTTATTCATTGGTATATGGAACTGAAGCAGTCATACCCGCTGAAGTTGAAATACCATCTCTCAGGATCATTGTGGAAGCAGAAATTGAGGACACAGAATGGGTCAAAACCCGATTGGAACAATTGTCATTCATTGACGAAAAGAGGCTCAATGCAGTTTGTCACGGTCAATTGTATCAACAGAGAATGGCCCGAGCCTACAACAAGAAAGTGCGCCTCCGCGACTTGAAAGAAGGGCAATTAGTCTTGAAAAGAATCTTTCCTCATCAGGAAGAAGCTAAGGGGAAATTTGCTCCAAATTGGCAGGGGCCATACCTGGTAAAGAAAGTATTGCCAAATGGCGCCTTGTACCTTACAGATCTAGAAGGCAGGACAACTGAAATACCCGTCAATGCAGACGCGGTCAAGAGGTACTACATTTGACTCCAATATGGCTTTCAACTCGGGATGAATGCAAGGCTTTTGTTCTCTTTTGCTATCCCAAATTGTGTCCCTTATTAGCATTTTGAACATTGTACTTTCGAGACATATTCTCGGTTGGAATCAATGTAATTGTATCAACATGAAATGAAACTGAAAAGCATCAAAAAG
Organism: Petunia x hybrida; assembly: GCA_037355625.1. Taxonomy (NCBI): domain Eukaryota; kingdom Viridiplantae; phylum Streptophyta; class Magnoliopsida; order Solanales; family Solanaceae; genus Petunia; species Petunia x hybrida. Next base: position 52,376 of record JBBBVM010000606.1, on the reverse strand, counting down.
AAACCTGGGCATTTGCCTAGAGCTACGTCTGACCTGATTCCTCTCAAAAGGATACGTAGGCAACCATTCCGGTGCGGTCGCAACAAGAGAAAATTTCTCTTTCCCTATTTTCTTTTATTGACGCAAAACTTGCCTCCAAGTTTGCGGCCAATATCAAAAGAAATTTAGATCCCCATTTCATGTTAAACTGGGGCAGAAGTTTGTTTTTATTTTATTTCATAAATAAAATAAAATAAAAACAAACTTCTATTTTTGTAACATTCATTCACATGTTTCATGAGATGTCTGGCATACCAGTCTCGAAGTCAAGGAAGAAAACAAAGCGCCCCAGTTTATTCTAAACAGTTAGTCGAGGATTGTTTTTGTTGTAAATTGAATTGAAGAAAAAAGGAAGAAAAGGACAAAGAAAAAAAGAAAGAAAAAGAAAAAGGGAGAAGAAGAAAAAAAAAGAAGTCTTGCCGGTGAAAACCTGAGAAGGCGCCGCAAGACAAACAGTGAGGCAAAAGATTAAAGAGAGAGGCTAGTTGGCGAAAACCCGAAAGGGCGCTACTAGTCGACTTGAGAGTCACCTCAACTTGGTTATGGTTTGATATCTTCTGTGGATCAACTCTCAACAAACAAGTGGCACTGGTCAGACAAGGTCATCCAAGATACATGTCATGATCATCAAGGCCGCCAGTATATTGCCAGATAAGTTTCCCTTTTCAGAAAGACGTTCCCTGTCCAAACGACTTTCGCCCTTAAACTTTTTTTTTATTCCATTTTGTACATATTGCCTCACCATTAATTCCTCGCCATTTCGGCGCTAACCTCCCATGAGCAACAAAAGAAAATTGCAAAACTCTGTCTTTCAGGATTCAGGTTTAATTCCAGCGAGCAGGGCACACCCTCGACAATGGAAAAGTTCTCAGCAAGTCATGATCAACATTGATAATTGGAGCCCAGCACCGCACATCAGGCCGGAAGGACGACATACCAAAATTGTATCATGAAGAGTGGATATGTTTGGGAGAAGCTTTAGGCGTTGTTCATCCCACAGTACTGTGAAGAATAGAACAAGAGTCACTAAGCTTATTTGCAAGATCTGAAACAGGGTGTATCCACGATGCAAAAAGTAAGTGTGACATTTGCTATGTTACAAAGAAAGAGCTAGGACCACTTGAATTGGGGTAGTTGTGCCAGAAATCAGACGGAACTCCATTCTCTCTTCGAGTCAATTCCCGCTAAAAGACAGCGTCATTTCTTTTCCATATCAAGATCTGCTAAAAGATAGCGATCATTTCCTTTTCGAGTCAGTTTCGCTCAAAGATAGCGTCATTTCCTTTCCATGTCAAGATCTGCTAAAAGATAGCGATCTTTTCCTTCTCGAGTCAGTCCCGCTAAAAGACAGCACCATTTTTTTTCCATATCAAGATCTGTTAAAAGATAGCGATCATTTCCTTTTCGAGTCAGTTTCGCTCAAAGATAGCGTCATTTCCTTTCCATGTCAGGATCTGCTAAAAGATAGCGATCATTTCCTTTTCGAGTCAGTCCCGCTAAAAGACAGCGTCATTTTTTTTCCATATCAAGATATGTTAAAAGATAGAGATCATTTCCTTTTCGAGTCAGTTTCGCTCAAAGATAGCGTCATTTCCTTTCCATGTCAGGATCTGCTAAAAGATAGCGATCATTTCCTTTTCAAGTCAGTCCCGCTAAAAGACAGCGTCATTTCTTTTCCATATGAAGATCTGCTAAAAGATAGCGATCATTTTCTTTTCGAGTCAGTTTCGCTCAAAGATAGCGTCATTTCCTTTCTATGTCAGGATCTGCTAAAAGATAGCGATCATTTCCTTTTCGAGTCAGTTCGCTCAAAGATAGCGTCATTTCCTTTCCATGTCAAGATCTGCTAAAAGATAGCGATCATTTCCTTTTCGAGTCAGTTCGCTCAAAGATAGCGTCAATTCCTTTCTATGTCAAGATCTGCTAAAAGATAGCGATCATTTCCTTTTCGAGTCAGTTCGCTCAAAGATAGCGTCATTTCCTTTCCATGTCAAGATCTGCTAAAAGATAGCGATCATTTCCTTTTCGAGTCAGTTCGCTCAAAGATAGCGTCAATTCCTTTCTATGTCAAGATCTCCTAAAAGATAGCGATCATTTCCTTTTCGAGTCAGTTTCGCTCAAAGATAGCGTCATTTTCTCTCCGTGTCAAGATCTGCTAAAAGATAGCGATCATTTCCTTTTCGAGTCAGTCTCGCTCAAAGATAGCGTCATTTCCTTTCTATGTCAAGATCTGCTAAAAGATAGCGATCATTTTCTTTTCGAGTCAGTTCGCTCAAAGATAGCGTCATTTCCTTCCCATGTCAAGATCTGCTAAAAGATAGCGATCATTTCCTTTTCGAGTCAGTTCGCTCAAAGATAGCGTCATTTCCTTTCCATGTCAAGATCTGCTAAAAGATAGCGATCATTTCCTTTTCGAGTCAGTTTCGCTCAAAGACAGCGTCATTTCTTTTCCATATCAAGATCTGCTAAAAGATAGCGATCATTTCCTTTTCGAGTCAGTTTTGCTCAAAGATAGCGTCATTTCCTTTCCATGTCAGGATCTGCTAAAAGATAGCGATCATTTCCTTTTCGAGTCAGTTTCGCTCAAAGATAGCGTCATTTCCTTTCCATGTCAGGATCTGCTAAAAGATAGCGATCATTTCCTTTTCGACTCAGTTTTGCTCAAAGATAGCGTCATTTCCTTTCCATCTCAATATCTGCTAAAAGATAGCGATCATTTCCTTTTCGAGTCAGTTTTGCTAAAAGATAGCGATAATTTCCTTTTCGATTCAGTTTCGTTCAAAGATAGCGTCATTTCCTTTCTATGTCAAGATCTGCTAAAAGATAGCGATCATTTCCTTTTCGAGTCAGTTTTGCTCAAAGATAGCGTCATTTCCTTTCCATGTCAAGATCTGCTAAAAGATAGCGATCATTTTCCTTTCAAGTCAGTTTTGCTAAAAGATAGCACTCACATTTAGTTCAAGTCATTTGCGCTCAAAGATTGCAACCACTCCCTTTTCAAGTTAGTCCTGCTCGAAGATAGCAACCATCCCCAGCTTCAAGTCAAGACCTGTTTGAAACAGATGCGACCATTTCAAGTTTCACATGGTGCTTGCCCATACAACGGGCGATGGAGTTGTCTTTCAAGCTAAGATTTACCTCAAGGAAGCATGAAGATTTAGGCTAGGGATTGTAATTTTACATTTTTCCTTGTATTTCCATTCCTTGTAAAAGCCATGACCACCAGCAAGCGACTAGTACTCAGCAGCGACAGCCTCTTAGTAGTCTAGAGTGTCTAGTATCAGCCCCAAGTGTGTCTAGAAGAGTCTCTAATTTGTCTTAGTAGTCTAGTTGTTTAGTGAGTCTAGAAGAGTCTAGAAGAGTCTAGTGTCTGTTTGAATGCGGTAGTCCCAGCTACCGCACGTAAGGAACTACACTGACCTGATTCCTTAGTCCAAGGATATGTAGGTAACCTTATTCTCGGTTGGAATCGAAATTTAAGGTACGGTCACCATTTGGAAAAGCATTGCTCTCGGCTAGAACCGAAAAGCCAAAATTAGTTGTCGGTTACTTCTTTGTCCCGAAACTCTTCGTGTTCCCGAACAAAGAGGGGCAGCTGTAATCACCTAATTTTGGCACAAAAATTAAAAAAATAGTCAAAATAGCCGTATTAGATTCTTAGGATTTTGCCGAAATTTTTCTAAAGTTTAGGCTTTAATTTTAACTATGTTTGTCTTTAATTAGGATAGAAAATGTAAAAAAAGAATTTCCGAAAATTACTTGTTATGTGTTTAATTGTAATCTATGTTTAATTGTGATGTTTAGTGTAGATTGCGTGTTATGTGTTTAATTATAATCTATGTTTAATTGTGATGTTTAGTGTAGATTATGTGATCTTATGTTTATTAATTTTGTACGTAGTACCTTTTAAATGGCTATTTGTAAAAATAATGTAACCCAAAACACAAGCCCGTCAGCCCATTAATTACCCGGCCCACACCCACAACATATAAACCCAAATTGGCTCATTTTTGCTCATTTACACACAAAAGCTCAGAAAACAGGCGAAACCATGCCAAAATTTCTTCAGCCGGCCGGAAATCGCCTCCCACCGGTCGGCCACCGCACTGCCGCCGCCGGCCACCACCTCCGGTGGCCGGAAAAAAACACCAAAAATACACCATTCGAAAGATCGTGAGCCCCTCTTTCCATTTTCGCTATTGATTTCTTCAAAATCCAAGGCAATTTTTGTAGATCGGGCTTCAAAGTGCGGTCAAACTTTAACTCCGGTGAGTTTTTTTTAAGTTTTTCTCTACTTTCTTTCCCTTCCCCTTACCCTTCCCCGTCACCCCTTGTACCTGTAACGACCCTCAAATAGTCGTTACGGGATCCGGGATATCGATTTACATGTCGACAGTCCCAAAAGCTCCATTAGGTCATTTATGACCCGTCTGTGAAATCTAAGTCGAAACGGAGTCCGTTTGATAGGTTTTCGAGAAAAGGATCCGTTTATGAAATTCTGGAAAGGAATATGGGGTTTCGATAGGTCGTTTTGAGTAAACGCACCCCGATGGAAAATCCGAGCGCACCGTTAATTCCGTCTCGTCATTTATGATATGTAGCAACCTTCAAAATTGAAAACGGACCTCGTTTGAAAGGACTTTTGATAAAGTCCCCGTTTCGGAAGTTTAAAAGAGTTAAAAGAGGTTTCCGAGCTCGATTTGAGCAAATGAGCTCCGATGAGAGATCCGAAAGTTCCGTTAGGTTCACATAGTCATTTTTGACTTGTAGTAACTTTCGGAATTGGATTCCGTGGTCGTTTGGTTAAATTTCGCTATTTTAGCGAAAGTCGAAAATTGAACCTTTGCCGTGGGACCCACTTTTTGAGTTCTAGAGGTCCGAATTGAGTTCCGTCTTGACAAGCATGTCACCCAAGTATTTTATGACTTGTGTGCAAAATTTGGGATCATTCCGAGCTTCGTAGAGTCCCGTTTTGCCCCTAAAACACTAGAAAATCTGGTGCGACTTTTCTGTTCTGTTTTGGCGCAAACAGCCAGATAAAAGCTAATTTTCCGACCAATCCGTAGGGAATTAGGAAAAACTCGAAATAAGAAAGTTGTAGCCCTTTGAGTTGTGGTTCTAATGGCACCAGTTTCAGGTCATTTGGAAATTCCTATCAAAAGTTATTATTTTCTAAAAAGAAGCTGTCACAGAGGCAAAAAAAAAAAAAAACTGCTATAAAAAGGCCATTTCGGTTCATAACTTATAAAAATCATTTGGTGAGCTCTTGAGGCGATTTTTGGGTATTTCTTGAAGACCCAATCATACTAATACTTAAGGTAAGCCCTTTAAATCCATCTTTATGTTGATTAACACAAGAATCGATTCTTGGAAATGGGTTAGAACCCTAGATTCTTAAGAATTGGGGAAAGACATCGAGCAAGGCTTGCATGTAGAATCTAAGTGTACTTTTGGACTCACGGGAGCGTGGGGAGTCCGGAAAAGTATATTTTGTAAATTTAGGGCTCGGCCCTACCCGGGGGCATTTTGGTAATTTTTCTCTAGGATGCCTATAGGCTTAAATAGCTATAATTGAGCACTCATATGTGCTATATCTTGTCTTAATAGACCTAGTGGGGAGTCCTTCGCGGACAAAGCGAGCAGGAAAAGAGATTCTTCCCGGCATTTGAGCCCGAATTTCGAGGTAAGTGAGACTTGACCTCTATTGTGCTTGTGGACTCTTCCTTCATGCTAGTATGCTTCATGTACGCATATATATACCTAACAATGGTTAGGATTAATGATGTGAATTACTTGCTATTATTGTTTGTTATAAATAGCGAGATTGTGACTCGACCAAGGTATGTGCCGGTCTAAACGCTACGTCGAGGTAGCTTAAATTTATATCGTAGTAACGCTTGCTACGCCATGCTTAGATAGCAAGAACTTGGGACATGGCCGAGGATGTTGCCGGCATGTCATGATAAATGTCTTGCCGAGGATTTTGCCGGCTTTTGTATGATATTGATACTTGATTTGTTCACGTGCCGGGTTGGGTAGTGCTGTCTATACGTAACCTTGGGTTGGACGACATGGGAGTAGGGATTATACCCCCAAACTATGGTCAGGTTAACCTTCGCCTTACGTTCAGCTAGCATAACCAACCTGGGTTACGGTGACTGTGAAATATTATCGTTATTAATATTTCTGTTATTATTTCTGTTATTGTTATTAATGTCGTGGATATTAATACTGTTAGAGGGACACTTGACAGGGGGTGTGGTGTCGCCTATACTATGAGATGTGTCACACTTGACAGGGGTTGTGGTGTGGACACTTGATCGTTGAGATGTGACACACTTGACAGGGGGTGTGGTGTCGCCTATACTATGAGATGTGTCACACTTGACAGGGGGTGTGGTGTGGACACTTGATCTTTGAGATGTGACACACTTGACAGGGGGTGTGGTGTGGTCACTTGATTTATTGAGATACGACGCACTTGACAGGGGGTGTGGTGCGATCGTAGACAGATTTAAGATGAGCCAACGACTACGGGTCGTTGGTCTACTCATTCATGATTGTGATAGTGACTTCGGGTCACGGTATATGGTTGATACTTAGTAGTGGTGTTGCTAGTCCATCGTAGGTCTAGGTTAGTCGGCACGGGAGTAGAGATTGGACCTTCAAACCGCCGCTGAGTTGACCTATGCCTTACGTTGGATGGGCATAATCCTTGAGACTTCTGGTTACTACTTGTGTGTATGGAATGTGTTACATCTATTTGTGATTTCACTACTTTATTGTATGATTACTATAGTATGTTGTTGCTTATGATGCATGTAGCGACTTGTCCCGCAAGGGTACCTTAGCGGGCCTGTCGGTGATCTTACTGGGCTTCGGCTCATAACTTACTCTGCTACGTGCGCAGGTCCTTCATCCAGTCAGCAGCCCGGATGTTAGCGGTTCCCGAGGCTTCTGAGACTTTTGATTGAGGTGAGCCGACCACACAGACTGTGGTGGCATACCGCCGGAGTCACTTAGAGATAGAACTCAGATTTCTTTAATGTATATTCATACTTTATTGAGTCACTCTTAGAATGCTCCAATTCTTTTGTGGATATATTCTTTTGGACTTCACACTTTTATATTTATATATCCATTAATGATCTTTTCACATTATTGTTCTTTTCTGCATCTTGTTTCATTGGTTCGCCTAGGCAAATGTTGTTTAGGTGCCATCACGAGCCCTTGGAAATTGGGTCGTGACAGTTTGGTATCAGAGCCCTAGGTTCTAATTCGAGTCCTAGGAGTCTTGGAGCAGTGTCTGAGTAGAGTCTTGTTTATGGGTATGTTTTCGACCATACTTATGAGCGAGAGGCTACAAGGGCATGTTAGAAAATGTTTTCCCTTCGTTTCATCTCTATTCGTGCTCAGTAGCTTATATAGGTGCTGACCCTTTTTCGTGTATTGTATCAGATGGCGAGGACGCGAGCATCCTCAGCCAGGAGGGCTGCATCTTCTACACCCGCATCTGCGGGAGAGCCATCAGCACCTACGCAGCCGCCAGCTGCTAAGAAGACTCGGGCAGGTCGCCCGTCAGCCACTAGGCAGGACACAGCTATCCCTGCGGTGTCCGCAGCGACTCTGTCAGCATCTATTCCCCCTGTGCCTGCTGTTGTGCCAGGCACCATTGTGATCTCTTTAGAGGAGTATATGAGACTGATGGCCTTGTCTAGCCATCAGGTCCCTGTCAGAGATGATGTTGCAGCTCCTGTTTCGGCTCCTCAGCCGACCACACCTGTTATGAGCACGCCTACTTCTGAGGCTGCTCTTGATCATATTGCCCAGCCTTCTGCTTCTGCTCCTCAGGCAGGTCCTGTTATTTCTACTCCTCCTATGGGCACTGAGGAGGTTGCCAAGAGGATAGAGTCATTCATGAAGCTTCAGCCTCCAGAGTTCGACAGTACCTCAGCTACATGTACTGCCCAGAGGTACATTCAGAAGTGTGAGAAGATTTTGACAGTTCTTGGTACTAGAGACACCTTAGGGGTGCAGTGTGCTTCTTTCAGATTATCGGGAGATGCGGAGACATGGTGGGTCTCTATGATGCGGAAGACGTCTAGTGACCTCCCTCCTTTGTCTTGGGCTGAGTTCGTGTCTATGTTCATGAGCAGGTTCGTGCCCCAGAGTCAGCACGATGCTCAGAGGCGCGAGTTTGAGGGGTTGAGGCAGGGAAACCTGTCTGTTTCAGAGTATGACACCAGGTTATTGTGGTTGTCTCAGTTTGCGCCGGCTATGGTGGCTCAGGAGAGGGACAAGGTCCTCCGGTTTGTTGAGGGTCTTCATCCCCGCTTGCAGATAGCTGTTGCCCCTGATATGGGCAACAAGTCATATTTTGAGATAGTTGATGTGGCGCGGCGGATGGAGGATATCTTCACCAGGGCTGACGCGGAGAGGGCGGCCAAGAGATCGCGTCAGTCTGGTGGGTATAGTGGATCCGCTCAGAGGGGTCAGGGTCATCAGGGCCGTTCTCAGTCTAGGCCCCAGGCTGCTGCTTTGCCTGCCCAGGATTTTTCTTCAGAGACCCCGAGGCCTCAGTCATCCCAGAGGCAGGGTGGCTCTTCGCAGTCTGGTCCGCCGCAGTGCGGGAGGTGCCATCAGAGGCATCATGGGAGGTGTTCGTCTGGAGGTGGTCATGGCAGAGGTGGTAGAGGCGGTAGAGGAGGTAGAGGTGATGGATGTTTTGAGTGTGGGTCTCCAGAGCACTATGTCAGGAGTTTCCCTTATGTTTCATCAGGTCGCCAGGGATCCGCAGCTATGGTACCATCTGGTCCTCAGGCCGCCAGGCCCGTTTCTCAGATTCCTCCTAGACAGCAGTCTCAGAGAGCTCCGGGTTCAGGAGGCTCGGCGCAGGTCTATGCTATGACTCGTCAGGATGCTGAGGCATCCAATGATGTCATCATAGGTATTATTTCTTTCTGTGGCCGCGATGCTTATGCTCTTATTGATCCGGGGTCTACCTATTCGTATGTGTCGCCGGGATTTGCCCCTTGCTTGGGCAGGGATCTGGTCTTCTTAGATGATCCCTTTATGGTTGCCACCCCTGTCGGGTCTTCTATATGTGTAGATAGGGGTTATCGGCAGTGTATGATCTCCATCTGTGGTGTAGAGTCCTTAGTGGACCTAATGCTGCTCGATATGTCTGATTTCGATGTCATTATGGGCATGGATTGGCTGGCTTCCTGTCATGCGACTTTGGATTGCCATGCCAAGTCCGTGACGATCGGGGCAGAGGGTGAGTCTCGGGTTGTATGGAGAGGTTCCAGGCCTTCTCCGAAGAGTAGGATCATTTCTTTCTTGGAGGCGCAGAGGATGATATCCAGTGGGTGCGAGGGATATATTGCTTCAGTTCGGGATGTCCGGGCAGAGGAGTTATCCCTTGATAGAGTTTCGGTTGTTTGTGAGTATCCGGATGTGTTTCCTGATGATTTGCCGGGTTTGCCGCCTATGCGGGAGATAGAGTTTTGCATTGATCTATTGCCAGGCACTCAGCCTAAATCTATTTCCCCGTATCGTATGGCTCCTGTTGAATTGAGGGAGCTGAAGGAGCAGATTCGGGATTTGCTCGATAAGGGCTTCATTAGGCCCAGTGTGTCTCCATGGGGTGGCCCGGTATTATTTGTGAAGAAGAAGGATGGCTCTATGCGGATGTGTATTGATTACCGGCAGCTGAATAAGGTTACTATCAAGAATAGGTATCCTTTGCCGCGTATTGATGATTTGTTTGATCAGCTTCTCTCGAAGATTGATTTGAGGTCGGGGTATCATCAGTTGAGGATTCCGTCCGAGGACGTTTCCAAGACTGCTTTTCGTACCCGATATGGCCACTATGAGTTTTTGGTGATGTCTTTCGGGCTTACGAATGCCCCAGCTGCTTTCATGGATCTGATAAACCGAGTGTTCAAGGCCTACCTTGACTCCTTCGTCATTGTGTTTATCGATGATATCTTGGTTTATTCGAGGAGCAGGGAGGAGCATGAGCAGCATTTGAGAGTTGTTCTTCGGACTCTGAGGGATCAGCAGTTGTATGCCAAATTCTCCAAGTGTGAATTTTGGCTCAGTTCTGTATCTTTCCTAGGTCACATGGTGACCAAGGATGGGGTGTGTGTTGATCCGAAGAAGATAGAGGCCGTTCAGAGTTGGCCTAGGCCTACTTCTCCTACAGAGATTCGGAGTTTCTTAGGCTTGGCAGGTTATTATCGGCGGTTCGTCGAGGGGTTTTCTTCTATTTCAGCACCTCTGACGAAGTTGACCCAGAAGAATGTTCCTTTCCTGTGGTCCGATGCCTGTGAGTCTAGCTTTCAGAAGCTTAAGACTCTGTTGACTTCAGCGCCAGTGTTGGCCTTGCCTAGTGGATCCGGGGGATTCACCGTATATTGTGATGCTTCGGGTGTTGGCCTGGGTAGCGTTCTGATGCAGGAGGGTAAGGTGATAGCTTATGCCTCGAGACAGCTGAAGGTCCATGAGAAGAATTATCCTGTCCATGATTTGGAGCTGTTAGCTGTCGTGTTTGCACTGAAGTTGTGGAGGCACTATCTTTATGGCGAGCCATGTGAGATATTCACCGATCATAAGAGTCTCTAGTACTTGTTCACTCAGAAGGACTTGATCGGGAGACAGCGCCGCTGGTTAGAGCTGCTGAAGGATTATGATCTTTCTATCCGGTATCATCCCAGAAAGGCTAATGTTGTAGCCGATGCCTTGAGTAGGAAGTCCATGGGTAGCCTCGCCTATCTTGATGCTGATATGAGGCCGTTGGCCCGTGATTTGCAGGCTTTGTCCATTAGTGGGGTTCGGTTTGATGATTCTGTTCCAGGCCGGGTGCTTGCATATGTGGGGTCTCAGTCGTCTTTAGCTTCCCAGATTCGGGAAAGGCAGTTCGAGGATCCTTATCTGAGAGATCTCCGGGACAGGGTCCTGAGTGGGGGAGTGTCCTCGTTCGTGATTGGTGAATATGGTGCTTTGCGGCTTAAAGGCCGGGTATGTGTTCCAGCCATTGTGGAGCAGAGGCAGATGATTTTGGCAGAGGCTCACAGTTCGAGATATTCCATTCATCCGGGTACTGCGAAGATGTATCATGATCTTCGAGAGCTGTATTTGTGGAAAGGGATGAAGAGGGATGTTGCTGATTATGTATCTCGGTGTTTGAATTGCCAGCAGGTGAAGTATGAGCACCGGAGGCCAGCCGGGGTGACCCAGTCTATGCCCATTCCCGAGTGGAAGTGGGAGCAGATCACTATGGATTTCGTAGTTGGTTTGCCGCTGACCGTGGGTAAGCATGATTCGGTGTGGGTAGTAGTTGATCGACTGACGAAGTCGGCTCACTTCATTCCAGTGAGGACTACTTATACCTCGGAGCGTCTGGCTCGTATCTTCATTGAGCAGATGGTGAGATTGCATGGTGCTCCTGTTTCTATCATTTCTGACAGAGGTGCTCAGTTCACAGCTCAGTTTTGGAGATCTTTTCAGAGAGAGCTGGGTACTCGGGTCGATCTCAGCACTGCATTTCACCCGCAGACTGATGGCCAGTCTGAGCGGACCATTCAGATCCTCGAGGATATGTTGAGGGCGTGTGCTATTGATTTTGGAGGCCATTGGGATAGCCATTTGCCGCTAGCAGAGTTTGCGTATAATAATAGCTATCAGGCTTCTATCCAGATGGCTCCGTTTGAGGCATTGTATGGTCGGAGATGTCGCTCGCCTATCGGTTGGTTCGAGTCTGGTGAGGTCCAGGTGTTGGGGCCCGATTTGGTGCAGCAGACCTTAGATAAGGTCCGGGTTATTCAGGATCGACTCCGTACGGCTCAGAGCTGGCAGATATCGTATGCAGATCGGAGGCGGAGAGATCTTGAGTTCATGGTTGGGGACCGGGTATTCCTCAGAGTGTCGCCCATGAAGGGTGTTATGAGATTTGGGAAGAAAGGCAAGCTCAGTCCTAGGTTCATTGGGCTTTTTGAGATATTGGAGCGCGTTGGCGCCGTTGCTTATAGACTGGCTTTGCCTCCCTCTCTGTCTGTTCATCCGGTGTTCCATGTGTCCATGCTCCGGAAGTATGTTCACGATCTGTCTCATGTGATCGATATGGCTTCCGTGGAGGTAGATGGCGACTTAGCTTATTCGGAGGAGCCTATTGCTATTGTGGCTAGAGAGGTCCGTAAGATGAGATCGAAGGTGATCCCGCTTGTGAGAGTTCAGTGGGGGCATCACTCCATTGCCGAGGCCACTTGGGAGCTTGAGTCCGAGATGCGTGAGAGGCATCCGCGCTTGTTCGATGATTCAGGTATGAAATCCTTGTATTTTCTAAGCCTGAATTTGCATTTTTAAGTTTTATTGATTTCGGGTGGTACCGAGGGATCCTCGAAATCCGTGCCAGCTCCGTGGCTAGTGAGTGGATCCTACCTTAGACTTAGGCTCGTCCGAGGACGGCCGAGAGTCTAAGTGGGGGAGAATGTAACGACCCTCAAATAGTCGTTACGGGATCTGGGACCTCGATTTGCATGTCGACAGTCCCAAAATCTCCGTTAGGTACCCGTCTGTGAAATCTGAGTCAAAACGGAGTCCGTTTGATAGGTTTTCAAGAAAAGGATCCGTTTATGAAATTCCGGAAAGGAATATGGGGTTTCGATAGGTCGTTTTGAGTAAACGAACCCCGATTGAAAATCCAAGCGCACCGTTAGGTCCGTCTCGTCATTTATGATATGTAGCAACCTTCAAAATTGAAAACGGACCTCGTTTGATAGGACTTTTGGTAAAGTCCCCGTTTCGTAAGTTTAAAAGAGTTAAAAGAGGTTTCCGAGCTCGATTTGAGGAAATGAGCTCCGATTAGAGATCCGAAAGTTCCGTTAGGTTCGTATAGTCATTTGAGACTTGTAGCAACTTTCGGAATTGGATTCCGAGGTCGTTTGGTTAAATTTCGCTATTTTGGCGAAAGTCGAAAATTGAACCTTTGCCGTGGGACGCACTTTTTGAGTTCTGGAGGTCCGAATTGAGTTTTGTCTTGACGAGCATGTCACCCAAGTATTTTATGACTTGTGTGCAAAATTTGGGATCATTCCAAGCTTCGTAGGGTCCCGTTTTGCCCCTAAAACAGTAGAAAATCTGGTGCGACTTTTCTGTTCTGTTTTGGCGCAAACAGCCAGATAAAAGCTGATTTTCCGGCCAATCCGTAAGGAATTAGGAAAAACTCGAAATAAGAAAGTTGTAGCCCTTTGAGTTGTGGTTCTAATAGCACCAGTTTCAGGTCATTTGGACATTCCTATCAAAAGTTATTATTTTCTCAAAAGAAGCTGTCACAGAGGCAAAAAAAAAAAAACTGCTATAAAAAGGCCATTTCGTGCCATTTCGGTTCATAACTTATAAAAATCATTTGGTGAGCTCTTGAGGCGATTTTTGGGTATTTCTTGAAGACCCAATCATACTTACACTTAAGGTAAGCCCTTTCAATCCATCTTTATGTTGATTAACACAAGAATCAAAGGGTTGATTCTTGGAAATGGGTTAGAACCCTAGATTCTTAAGAATTGGGGAAAGACATCGAGCAAGGCTCGCATGTGGAATCTAAGTGTACTTTTGGACTCACGGGAGCGTGGGGAGTCCGGAAAAGTATATTTTGTAAATTTAGGGCTCGGCCCTACCCGGGGGCATTTTGGTAATTTTTACCCTAGGATGCCTATAGGCTTAAATAGCTATAATTGAGCACTCATATGTGCTATATCTAGTCTTAATAGACCTAGTTGAGAGTCCTTCGCGGACAAGGCGAGCGGAAAAGGAGATTCTTCCCGGCATTTGAGCCCGAATTTCGAGGTAAGTGAGACTTGACCTCTATTGTGCTTGTGGACTCTTCCTTCATGCTAGTATGCTTCATGTACACATATATATACCTAACAATGGTTAGGATTAATGATGTGAATTACTTGCTATTATTGTTTGTTATAAATAGCGAGATTGTGACTCGACCGAGGTATGTGCCGGTCTAAACGCTACGTCGAGGTAGCTTAAATTTATATCGTAGTAACGCTTGCTACGCCATGCTTAGATAGCAAGAACTTGGGACATGGCCGAGGATGTTGCCGGCATGTCATGATAAATGTCTTGCCGAGGATTTTGCCGGCTTTTGTATGATATTGGTACTTGATTTGTTCACGTGCCGGGTTGGGTAGTGCTGTCTATACTTAACCTTGGGTTGGACGACATGGGAGTAGGAATTGTACCCCCAAACTGTGGTCGAGTTAACCTTTGCCTTACGTTCAGCTAGCATAACCAACCTGGGTTACGGTGACTGTGAAATATTATCGTTATTAATATTTCTGTTATTATTTCTGTTATTGTTATTAATGTCGTGGATATTAATACTGTTAGAGGGACACTTGACAGGGGGTGTGGTGTCACCTATACTATGAGATGTGTCACACTTGACAGGGGGTGTGGTGTGGACACTTGATCTTTGAGATGTGACACACTTGACAGGGGGTGTGGTGTGGTCACTTGATTTATTGAGATACGACGCACTTGACAGGGGGTGTGGTGCGATCGTAGACAGATTTGAGATGAGCCAACGACTACGGGTCGTTGGTCTACTCATTCATGATTGTGATAGTGACTTCGGGTCACGGTATATGGTTCATACTTAGTAGTGGTGTTGCTAGTCCATCGTAGGTCTAGGTTAGTCGGCACGGGAGTAGAGAATGGACCTCCAAACCGCCGCTGAGTTGACCTATGCCTTACGTTGGATGGGCATAATCCTTGAGACTTCTGGTTACTACTTGTGTGTATGGAATGTGTTACATCTATTTGTGATTTCACTACTTTATTGTATGATTACTATAGTATGTTGTTGCTTATGATGCATGTAGCGACTTGTCCCGCAAGGGTACCTTAGCGGGCCTGTCGGTGATCTTACTGGGCTTCGGCTCATAACTTACTCTGCTACGTGCGCAGGTCCTTCATCCAGTCAGCAGCCCGGACGTTAGCGGTTCCCGAGGCTTCTGAGACTTTTGATTGAGGTGAGCCGACCACACAGACTGTGGTGGCATACAGCCGGAGTCACTTAGAGATAGAACTCAGATTTCTTTAATGTATATTCATACTTTATTGAGTCACTCTTAGAATGCTCCAATTCTTTTGTGGATATACTCTTTTGGACTTCACACTTTTATATTTATATATCCATTTATGATCTTTTCACATTATTGTTCTTTTACGCATCTTGTTTCATTGGTTCGCCTAGGAAAATGTTGTTTAGGTGCCATCACGAGCCCTTGGAAATTGGGTCGTGACAGTACCCCATCTCCCAAAAACCCCTTTCCTTTTTACCCGTTTCCCTTTTGTTTCTTTTTCCCATTTATGTTCTTCTTTTCTTTTCTTCTCCTTCTTACTTGTTTTTTGTTTCTGTGGATGTTGTTGATTGGGAGTCTTGTGGAGGTTTTTATTTGGAGAAGTTTGTTTTCAATCCGTTGAGGCAGTGGTGGTGATTAGGCTAGTGAGGGGAGGATGATGTTTGGGGGAGGCTTGTGATGGTTTGTTTGTCGTAGAGAAGGCAGTGACGTCGTAGGCGGGGCAGCGGCTGCGACATTAGTAATGGCGACGCAACTGGTGTACGGTGAGTGGTGGAGGCAGCGAGGGCAGCGGCATCGCTGCGTCGCTCTCGTTGCAGCGATGATGATTTTGTGAGGATGTGATGGTGATGTTTCGGATGCAAGGCAGTGAGGGCAAGGCGGGGCTGTGATGGTGATATTTTGATTGGCTTGTGATGGTTTTTTTTGTCGTAGAGAAGGCAGTGACGTCGTAGGCGGGGTAGCGGCTGCGACATTGATGATGGCGACGAGCTGGGACAGTGGTGAGACGAGGCAGCAAAGGGGGCTGTTGTGATTTTTCTTTTACAGTGTGATGGTGACCAAACTGGAATGGAGGTGCAGCAGCCCATTGATGATGATGTTGCAGCGCTTTAGAGGTAGTGGCAAAGCAGCAGTAGCAGTGGCGATGTCTTGGTTTTCAATGGGTTAGGCGAAAGTCTTTTACTTTCTCCATGTTCACTGTCTAGATAGATGTTTAGTCCGTACATATATCATGTTTAATGTGATAGTAATATTTTATATATGCCAAAATTACATATATGAATTCATGTTTGCCTTGGTCCAAATTTGTCCTAGTCCCTGGATGTTTTGCTCTAGACTTGGAATAAGCATTGAAACGAGTATGTAGTGATTTATCCCGTGATTTGCTCGAGTTAAATGTGCATTTTTTGTTATCATTTGATCAAGCATGTATGGTTGTTTGATACTTGTTTTTTTGTTTTCCTTTGATTCAAGCATAAAAAAAAATGTTGTTCTGGTTTGTGTTGAAGTATGAAACTGCTTCCCTTTTTATTGAAAAGTCTGCTTTCTTGTTGATTTTCAAGAAATGTCTTATGGTCTTGTTTGTAATCATGCACTTTTGTTCCATTTTCTCAAGTAAGAAAATTGTGATCTTGTTTGGCTTTAAGTAGTTGAGTATGGGTCAGTTTGTTAATTAGTTTTGCTCTTTGGCTTACTAAGAGGCATTAAGAGTAATCCTAGGACTTATTTAGTTAGAAGTGAGGTCCAAAATGAACTTGTTCTAATTTAGTTAGGATCTTGATTTGCTTTTAGTTTAATTCTAAGTTAGTTTGGTTCATTTAGTCTAGTTGGGGCTGATTTAGTTGCTCTAGTTTGGTCCTAGACCTTTGGTTAGTGTGATGAGTATTTAGTGTCCTTTTAAAGGACACTTTCTTGCATTATTTCAACCTTAGGACTGTTTTAGGGGGCTGAAATAGTGCCCTAAAGCTGCTGTACTTATGCTGAAAATAGGCCTAAAAGTAAGCTAGTACACTCAAGTTTGGAGGGGTGTGGGCTTGTACTTTTGTACAAGTCTACACTCCACCCCTTTGCCTTCACTTTTAGCTATAAAAAGGCATTGAATGCCCTCATTTAATACACAACTATCAGCTGAAAAATACACCAACTGCTTGCTGAAATTTACTGAAAATAGTGAGCAAAAACACTTTAAAAAAATAGTAAGTTTGGAGAGTTAGATTTAGAACCAAAAGCCTTTATATCTAAGGTCTTTTGGGGTATAAATCTCAAGGTTTTTAAAGGTTGAATAGGGGTATAAAGGGGCTGTTGTAGCTGCTGATTTGGGGTACTAAGTTGCTTGCTTTGGTTTGGATCTTGCTATTTCATTTGCCTCACTAGCTTGGAAATTTCTACACAAGGTAAACACATGAACCATGTATTTTCTTTTGAGCCATTTTGCCATGAATTGAAGTAAAGATAGCATGTCTTATCTTTAGGGATCTAGAAATTCCGTATATGTTGGTTTATGACTAAACACGTGATGCTATAGTGAGTACCAAAATGCCTTGATCATTATTATATGTTTCTCTCTTACATTTTTATATCATGTTTTGTTTTTTTTTTTTTGAGCAAGTATGCATGAAAGAGGAGAAACGAAATTTTGCTAGACCATTTTTTCATCAAGTAAAGATTTTGGCTAATTGGGCTGTTTATGCAAACTGATCATATCCGCAAATTTAAAAATTCTGGAAATTGTTTTAACAATGAAAGAAACTTGAAATATATATATAAGCGCACAGTTATCGTAAAAGTGCAAAACCTGGCCGTTTTATAAACTGGTCCGTTTTTGCAAATCTGACCGTTTTTTATAAACTGACACGCTTTCTGCAAATCTGAGGAACTATGAAAAATCTGGATAAAAATGAGAAATCAAGGGCTGAAAAAGGACAATTTATGCAAAATTAAAAGTGTAGGCAATTTTAGGACCCATTGGATATTTATTTTACAAAATTGAACTAAAAAAATAGCGCTCGAATTTTAAGCATGTGTCATTCTTTTGTGAAGGCGGCCTTGCTTACATATGTAAATCTTTTTTGTAAAATTTGGCTATTTGACAAGATTTTAAATTCGATTCTAAAGGGTTATGCAAAAATAGCGAAAGTTCTTGACAATCAACTACTTTTGTGGGTATATAAATATAACGACTTTGTAAAGCAGCTCATTTTCGAAAATAGTTCAGCCCACTCCAAACGTAAGGCTTACTTGTTGTGATTTGACAATAGCCACCTGCTTTTAACAAAATAGTCCTTAATGTGGCAAACAACCGTATTTTGGTAAGAGAGACGCATAATTGTTTAAGTTTGTTACATTTAATCTAATTCATATAAATAATTTCACTCTAATAGACTTGAAATGGTTTGATTTATATAGTCCATTAATTTAGCTACTATCCATTAAACACTTTAACTAAGAATTACTTAACAAAATAAAACGCGATTAGGCAAAAATAGATAAGTATGATTTGTGATCTACTTATTAGGCTAAAAGAAAAAATTAAATTGAGTTAAACTAATTCCAAATTAATTATTATTTTGAGCTAATTAAATTCTATTTTTTTTAAAAAAAAGTAGACAAGCCCTTTATAAGGTTTGGGAAATACGTAATAAATTTTTATTATCTATTTATTCATTTATTTACTATGAAACAAAGTGTAAATTCGTCCAGTCCTCCGTGAGCCTGGATAAGAATAACGCTTTTAATTTTCTTAAATCAAAGTATCATATTCAAATTAGCGGCATTAATATAACAACCATATTTTAATAAGTTAAAAATGCGACAATAAAGCAACTGTGCTCGGCACAGGACTCGAGGGTGCCTAATACCTTCCCGAGAGTCAACTGAGAACCTTACCCGAATCTCTAACGCAGACCATTAGACGAGTCAGAGGTGTTCCAAGGTACCTTTGGTGACTTGGCACACCTTAAACTATGTCAAGTGGCGACTCCAAGTTCTCTAAATAATTTTGTACCTTTTTGAACACCAGTCACGAGCCTTTAAATAAATAAACTCGCACCGCGCAGTTTAATATAAAAAATTTTTAGGGCGTGACACCTTTAACCACTTCCTTGCTGCCCCAATCAGTGAAAACGGGAACAATGTCAAGCGAACATAATCAGTAGGAACTCCCGACGGTGTATAAGTATCACTGATCTCCAAAAAATTCTGAATGTGTTGCTGCGGATCTTCATGAAGTAATCCAGCATATTGCCCAGTCACATGCAGCAACTGAATCATGTCGGGCTTAATCTCAAAGTGCCTGGTGATAGCGGGCTTCACAATGCTAGACTCCACTTCCCCCAGGCTGGGAAGCGCAACATCTCGCACCGCTAGTGCTCGTTCTTCTGCCATTTCAGTGGGCAAGGAAGCAAGTACAAGTGCTAGTGCTTCTCGATCTCTCGCTTCTCTTCTTGCCCTTCTCAAGGTCCTTTCAGGCTCGGAATCAAAAGGTTCGAGTGGTTCGTCCCTTCTATTCCTTTGCATTCAAAAACTGTTACCTGAAACAGCACAAGAAACTCTACAAAAAATTAAACCTGAATAGATAATAAATAATCGTTCAAAAAGAAATCAATCAATTGTTAGTCCCCGGCAACAGTGCCAAAAAATTGTTGCTCCCAAAGCACACGCAAGTATACGCGGTCGACAAGTAATAGAGTGATAAGTCAAGTATCATTCCTACGAGGACTAAGTGTAGACTGACGCTTAACAAACAATTTCTAACTAACTATCCAGGGATCTTTTTCAATGATGAGAATTTTATTAACTAAAGAACAGTAATTTAAATGGTGCAAATTCAGTCAAACAATGGGGCATTTCATAACAACCTACAATCATACGACATAAAATCAGTGCAAAATCACATTCATCAACTAGAAAACGTGCGAATAAAGTATCCAAACGTGAGGAAATATTAGAGAAATATATGCATAAAATGCCAAACATCAAGCTTTATAGGAAGCAAGAGCCCCATTACGTCCTAGTGTTCGACTATGCTAATCAAATACTTTATTAAGTTGTGATACTTAAAATTGAAATAATTTGAAACACTACATGGTGTAGATCACAATTCACAAGCTACTTGGCGAAATTGCTTTGGAGATGTAAGATAATTTAAATATACGTTCCATGAAGAAATTTGCAGTTGCTAGTTTGTCATTTGTAATATGCAAATTGTAAGTTGTTATACTCCAACGTATCAAGAAAAGGACCATTAATGAAGTAAATGCACCAAAGAAGGACCACTTACATAATGCAGCTTATTTTAAGGACCTTTGAACTGAAGGACCACTTACAGAATGCAGCTTATTTTAAGGACCTTTAAACTGTCAGATGCAATTTTTTGATCAACTAGCAGAGAAAGCTGCTTATTTTAAAGGACAACGTGAATCATGAACCCTTGTACTGAAAAATAGTACAAAACTTAAAAATCAAGGGAAGATTCATGACTAAACAACTTTTAGAATAAAATTTCATCTTCTATCACTAACATATGGTACCTGTATTAATACCACTAAGTATTCTAATTAATACCAACTCCAATTGGAACTAAACACCCATAAATAAGTGAGTATCCCTATTATTTTGATACATGCCCCCCATTGCCCGGAGGAAAGAGAGCTGGATCAAGAATAAGAGAATAGGAGAAACATGTGTGTAGCACATGACACATGACTGTTTACATAAAATGGACATAAAAGGTAAAAAGTCCATAAAATTCTCATTCACTTTTAGCTCCAACCATTATTTTTACCTCCAAAAATATAATAATTTTATATTAGCATGTCCAGTTTTTATTGTCCCAACTTCCAATACATTGAGCAATTAAAATAAATGTATAAATATATTATTCTTAATATTGATGTATTAGTACATTATTCTTAATGTTGTATATATGAGTTTAATTTAAATGAGTACAAAATTTAATTAATTTATTTTGTTTGTGGAGTTTCTCGTTAAATATTTAAATTTTAGATGGAAACATAAGTAATCAACTTTGTAGTTAATTTGTTAATATTTTGAAATGGTGAGAAAGGATAGAAAGGAGAAAGAGTTTATAAAGAAAATAAAAACTGTCTCATTCAATTCCCAGTAAAAACTTATATGCATGTTTACATCATTTTGTCAAGTACTAATACTTGAATGGCATTTAACCTCGCAATAAAAGTTAGAGATTTTGGTAAGTCGGGTAGGTAGCCAGTTTAATCACAAATGTGAATAAAGGCCCCATGTTACGACCTAACAGGCTAAAAATAGCCCCATGGGCCATGTTACCATTAAAATCCCTATAGGCCTATATTTTTTGTAAAAATTGTCACATGCCACTAAATTACTCATTCGAATTATGGTAATTTAATCGACGACGTAATAAATATATATAATACACGCCATATATATTTCAAACTTATTCCTCTGCAATTTTAATTTACATACACACTATTTATAAATTTATCAATAAAAATTATATTTCACATATTTACATACACCCCCTACATAATATAACAAGAAAATCGAAAATAAATTTGTTATGGAATTACTATTATATATAAGATAATATTTTATCAAGA
The DNA here is from genome assembly GCA_037355625.1 of Petunia x hybrida. Classification (NCBI taxonomy): domain Eukaryota; kingdom Viridiplantae; phylum Streptophyta; class Magnoliopsida; order Solanales; family Solanaceae; genus Petunia; species Petunia x hybrida. The sequence continues at coordinate 30,865 of JBBBVM010000606.1, read as the reverse complement.
ATAAATATAGATATGACATCATTAATCAAACCACTAATTGACTATGCATTGTGTAAATTCATCATAAGTAGGAGTAGAAGTAGTTGTTAGTGTGTCTCTCCATTCTTTTTACTGAACCTCTAGATAATCTCGCTTGCAGTGTCAACAAAAGTCATTTAAGTCCCATATTCATGTTTTTTGCCTCATTTGATGGGTCAACAAAGAATAAAGTAAATAACATGATGAATTTTAATGCTACATTGTTCAACTAAATTTAATTTAGATGAATATGAAAATTATTAAAAATTTATACTTTGTGCTTTGAACGAACTAGTGTATGCGTATTATAAGTATTTATGTATATATGAATTAAATACAAGATTTTTCTCCATAAAATATGGTGGGATTCGACTAAAAAAGTATTAAGACTTTCTTAACAAAGAAACACTTTATCTTTCTAAAAGATGGATTTCAACTTGTAAATGTGAAAAATGAACAGACTGTAAAACTTTTCAAAATTAGTTTTTAGCCTCTTTTTGTTTAAGAAAATACTTATTTTTAGACATCAAGAAGAAAAATATCGTTTTGTTAAACACTTAAAAAAACTCTTTTCTCAATTTTTTGTACTAAAGAGTGACATATCAGTAAGAAGAAAGCACAAAAATAATAATCATAAAATTAATATTTCGTATATACTATGGAGAGTGAAATATGCACTGAGTATAAGATTTTCTTTTATATTATGAAAGTATCAGAAAATCATAAGTTAGTGTTCAAATTTTTGTGAAGATACAACCATAAAAAATATAGGGTGAGAGAAAAGAATATTTTTGTATACATTCTATGTATTGGCAATGTAAAACATAATTAACTACAAAGAAAGAGAATGAAATTCAAAATTAAATTTTTTTTTCATGAACATTACAATAGGCACAAAAAACATAGGAAGTGTCTTATACCCCTAATCTCTTAGTGAAATGACTTAATTATTCTCATTATGTCCACGAAAAGTATGGTCAAATATCATTTTCCATCAAGTCCTAGTGTTCCACTATGCTAGTCAAATACTTTATTAAGTTGTGATACTTAAACTTGAAATAATTTGAAACACTACATGGTGTAGATGATCACAATTCACATGCTACTTGCCGAAATTGCTTTGGAGATGTAAGATAATTTAAATATACTTCCATGAAGAAATTTGCAAGTTACTTGCTAATTTATCGTTTGTAATATGCACAATTAAGTGGTTATACTCCTACGTATCCAGAAAGGGACCATTAATGAAGAAGATCCACCAAATGCAGCTTATTTTAAAGGACCTTTAAACTGTCAGATGTAATTTTTGATCAACTAGAAGAGAAAGCAACTTATTTAAAGGACAATGTGAATCATGAAACCCTTGTACTGAAAAATAGTACAAAACTTAAAATCAAGGAAAGATTCATTACTAAACAACTTTTAAAATAAAATTTCTATCTTCTATCACTAACATATGGTACCTGTATTATATACTCATTGATATCGCTAAGTATTCTAATTAATACAAACTTCAATTGGAACTAAACACCCATAAATAAGTGAGTATCCCTATTATTTTGATACATGTCCCACATCGCCCGGAGGATAGGGAGCTGGATCAGAAATAAAAGAATAGGAGAAACATGTGCGTGGCACATAATTGTTTTAGTATTAGCTTAGCTGGACAATTATAAAAATTGGGAAGTGTTTTTTTTTTTTTTTTAAATCAAGAGTCAACTAGGCATTGCACCTAGTGACCATTTTTATTAATAAGCAAAAATAAATACAATGTCTTACAATATGTGCACCAAAAAGTACAAATACAAAATGAACGCCTAAGTAGTGGTAAGATAGCATCATATCCAAACGTCGCATCCACTTCATTGGGTTGAGCATTATAAAATGCTAATACCACCAATCGAAATGAATTAAACGCCTTGATATAATACTTTACAAAGTTTACCTCACTACTTAGGCCTACGACATATAATAATAATCTAATGTAATAGCTAATTAATGAGCTACTAATATAATGTTGTATGATAATGCGAGTAATCACATAAAACCAGTGTAATAACTCGCCCCCGTGAAGATCCAAGCACGACGAAACCATTTTCAATCCACGAAAACACCCCGTGCAACGAACCAATGAAGGCAGAAAATTAGCCTTGCGCCGTAGAGGGCGCGGCGCGGGCCCCACCGCGCCAGCTTTTTCTTCCGTTATGCGATCGTATCCGCGGCACAGGCTGAAAGCGTGCATGAAATCCAATCTTCTGCCAAGGCCTTCGCGGTAAGGCGCGCGGCGCGGCAGCCATGGCGCCTGGGAATTTTGCCTTAGTCGAATTTGATGCCTCCAAAGTGTGGAATGGTTCCAAATCCAAGCAACAGCTGATCCAAGTCTTAACAAGCTGAAATCGAGACCAACCAAAGCTTGTAAGTGCCAATAGCCTCTTGAAAACATCATCCAAGTGAGCACATTGTCCAAATCAAAGCCATGCAAAGATCCATTCCAATCAACTTGAGATATAACTATGAACGTACCTACAAAAAGAACACAACGTTAGTAAAAAAGACCTCCATACTCTCCTCCCTAAGGATTCGAGCATGAAGGATAGTTCCACCACCCGTGTGTCTAAACATTATGATCCATTCCATCTCTTAGCCCTAAGCTCAACACAGTGATGCTTATCATAATTGATTATGAACCTAGCCTTAGAAGGCATTTCACCAAAGGAAGTATAACAAACAGTAGGCGACTCATAAGCTAAATTGGCAAGACAATCAGCTAGCTTATTGCCCTCCCTCAAAGTATGTTGAAACTGGAAGCTTCCTAGCTGCTTCAACTTCAAAATATCCTCCACAATAGAGGCAGTAGACCACATAGGTTGCCAGGCACCTTCAATCACCTGCTTGACAACAAGAGAGTCAGTTTCAATCACAACCTCCCCTAGGCCATTCTCCACACTATACTTCATGGCTTCTCTAATGGCCATAGCCTCAGCATACATATTGTTGTGCTCCCCAATGAGTTTAGCAAATGCATACAATACATCACCATCTACATTCCTCACACAAAATGCCATCGAGCTAGGGCCAGGATTCTCCCTAGAAGCACCATCAGTATTCACCTTTAGGACTCCATTGCTTGGCACTTTCCATCCCACCTTAATGTACCTGAATCTACATTCCTCACACAAAATGCCATCGAGCTAGGGCCAGGATTCTCCCTAGAAGCACCATCAGTATTCACCTTTAGGACTCCATTGCTTGGCACTTTCCATCCCACCTTAATGTACCTGAATCTTTGGAAATAAGCCTCTAGATCATTGACAATATCAGGCCACGACTGTCTGACTATCGGAACAAAAGGGAACCTCATCTTTACAAAGTAAAAAAGATTGCTAGTAACTTCATAGAGCAGCCTAGAGTATGAAACAGTTTTATCATGCTTCAAAGCATTCCTTCTCTTCCAAAGTGACCACACAATAAATGAAGGAACAGTATGAAAAACATCCTTAATCCAGGGTTTAGGCCACTGCCTCCACCATTTAAAACAAACCTGATGAAGATTGCATCCATCCACCTGAACACCTGCAGCTTGAGCAAAGTATTTCCACACACTGTTGGCTACCTGGCTTGTTCTGAAGAGATGATCTCTAGTCTCAATGTTAGGAGATGAGCAACACCAACACCTGGATGGGAACTGATATCCCATTCTCTTCAATTCATCATCTATTGGAAGCTTGAACTTCCACAACCTCCACATCATAAATGACACTTTAAGTGGCATCCCTTTCACCCATATAAACTTGGAGATAGGAACTTTATGCTGCTTCACTCTCATGTAATTCCAGGCACTGCTAACTGAAAATTTTCCATTTGATGTCAAGCCCCACCAGGCCTTATCCCTTCTCTGATCAGTCCCAAGCAAGTGCACATTCTCAAGGATGTGTTCAACAATGTCTTCAGGCAAAAGAAGCTGCAAGAGCTCCACATTCCATGCTCCCTCATCAATCACCTCTCTCACATTGTTGTACCAAAGGTCACAGTTAAATGTATAGGGTACAATGAAGTATAATGGACCAAGGCCTGACCAATTATCATACCAGAGATGAGTTGATCCTTCCCTAATCTGCCAATGTATCTCATGATCAATAGCTTCCCTAGCTTGTATCATCTTCCTCCATACATAAGAGCCTTGCTTGAAAGGCACAATTGCCTTATTCAGCTTCTTACAATACTTGTTAGACATGTATGTAACCCACAAGGAGTCCCCCGTTCTAAAGTTCCACCAAAGCTTGGCAAACAAAGCACTTGAAACATCAAACAAAGAGCTAAATCCCATACCTCCTTCTTCACACGGCAGGCAGAGATTCTTCCAGGAAGACCAATGTCTATTCGATCCTTCTTGTGAGTTTCCCCAAAAGAACTTAGCAAAAAGCTTGTGCAACTGATTGAGCACACTATCTAGGGGATTGACTGCTGAAAGAAGGTGTATTGGCATACTTTGTAGAACATGCTTGATCAGGATAGCTCTTCCCCCAAAAGAAAGCATTTTAGCACTCCAACCATGAATCCTTGAAGTTACTTTACCCACCAGTTCCTCATAGTAAATCTTTTTCCTCCTACCATAAAAGATAGGACACCCTAGATAAGTGAAAGGGAAGTCCTTCCTCTGAACACCACTGATCAACTCTACCTTTTGTACTTCAGCATCACCCACTGAATGATGCAGATAAATAGCACTCTTATCCTTGTTTATCTTCTGACCTGACACAGCTTCATATGCTTGTAAAACTCCAGTGATCAAGTGCAACGAATCCTCATGAGCTGAAGTGAAAAGAATAGTATCATCAGCATAAGCTAGATGATTGAGATGGGGACTCCACTTCGGCATTGCATAGGGCCTATAAAAGCTATGAGTGTTGAGAGAGTTCAAGGTCCTAGAGAGGACCTCAGCAGTGAGAATGAACAAAGTAGGCGACAAAGGGTCACCTTGCTTTAAGCCTCTGCCTGAGTGAAAAAAACCATAACTATGGCCATTGAACAAAACTGAATACCAGTTTGAGGAGACAAGCTGAAAGATGACATCAATGAACTCATGACAAAATCCCATCTTCCTCAACACCATTGTCAAAAAAGGCCAGGACACCCTATCATAAGCCTTCATCATATCCAGTTTTATCACAACATTAGCATCCTCTCCTCTTTCATTGATATCATGTATGATTTCCTGGGCTAGGAGAACATTCTCGACTATGCTTCTCCCTTTCACAAAGCCTGCCTGATTCTGTGAGATAAGCGTAGGCAGAACCTCAACCAATCTATTATGTACCACCCTGGAAAGGACCTTGTTAATGAAATTGCTCAAGCTAATAGGCCTGAGATCAGAAAATGTCGCAACTGAAGGCTTTTTTGGGATGAGAACCAAATTAGTGTGAGTCACATATCTGGGGATGTGTCTTCCACTAAATAATGCCTGCGCCACTCTGACAACATCATGCTTGATGATATCCTAAGCAACATGAAAGAACCTGCCCGTATAGCCATCAGGGCCACTAGCACTATCACCATTTAGCCCAAACACAGCTTGTTTGACCTCCTCCTCCCAAGGCACCTTAGTGAATGCCTCATTCTGCTCATCACTGATCATAGAAGGAACATTCATCAACAAGTCATAGTTGTTAGATACCTCCTCAGTAGCAAATTGTCTCTGAAAGAACCACAAAGCCTCATTAGCCATTGCATCTTGGGAGTTGATCCAATTGCCATCCCTGTTTTGAATTCTGCTCACATGTAGCTTCTTTCTTCTTCCATTGACATGAAAGTGAAAGAATTTAGAGTTCACATCACCTTCCTTTAACCATTGCATGCCAGCCTTTTCCTTCCAAAATTCAGCTTCTATGGCAAGGTATCTCTTCAGCTCAGCTTCAGCTTTCTTCAATGCTTCTCTATTCTCAGGTGTTGGAGCCAATTCTAGCTGGTACTCATGTGCCAAGATAATGTCCTCCATGGTGGATACCTGCTGAAAGATATTACCATATGTTGCTTTGCTCCAAGCAGTCAACTTCTTCTTCAAAGTTTTCAGTTTTGTATTCAAAGAGTAGAATGGATCTCCTGCAGCTTCAACTTCCCAATGCTCTCTCACAAGATCAAGAAAAGTATCGTGTGTGGTCCAAAAGTTGAGAAATTTAAAGGGCTTGATTGTAGGAGTATCATCCTGTGAAAAGTTGATCAACAAAGGGGAATGATCTGAGCCCACTCTAGCAAGATGATCAATTTCAATCTTGGTACACATATCAACCAATTGCTGATTGCCCAAGCACCTGCCAAGTCTCTTCAAAATAAAATCTTCCTCGGTCCTACCATTCCACCAAGTGAAGATGCTCCCAGAGTTAAATCCAAGGTCCATAAGCTGACAATTGGCAAGAGTGGAAGCAAATTCTTCATATTCAGGCATGAAGACGGGCAATCCCCCATACTTTTCATTCTCAGACAAAATGACATTAAAGTCTCCAGCCACCAACCAAGGCCTCACATTGTCACTAGCAAAGTACTGCATTGCTTCCCACAGAAAGAACCTATCACCAGCATCTGTTTTGGCATACACAAATGTAATGACAATTTCTTCATCAAAGAATTGGTTGTTGAAGGAAAGTGTAATTTGCTGCTCATCATTCATCACCTCTTGCACTTCAAAATCTGCATTAACAAACACCCACACCTTCCCATTGACATTATGAAAATATTGTTCCATCCCCAATCTCAATTTATAGCTATTAATGGTACTAACATCCTGGAATGGTTCCATCAATCCTACAACTTGAAAGTGCTTCCTTTGTTGCAATGTGATAAGCCTATCAAACACTTCTTGAGTATTTACTGACCTTATGTTCCAGATGAGAAGCTTATCCATTTAATTCAGCTTGGTAGAGGTTGATCTCAAGGCTTTGATCTTATCAGGATCCTGGCTATAGTTCTTCTTGTTTCTCTTTTGTCCCTGCTTTGATTGATTTGAGAGCTCTAGGGGTGCTGGAGGAACCAACTGCTGTTGTGCTCTTGCACTTCTTGGAGATAAATCAGCTTCCCTAGCTACTTGCTCAAAATTATGAGCAGTAGAGTCTTCATCATGCTCCTGGAGCTCAAGCCTGCCTGGACTCAACGGCCCATCCATCAATTTTATACCTTCCTGAGCATGTACTTCCTTGATAATGGGTTGCAAAGGCATGTTTTCAATAAGATCATCTTCATCATTATCAGAAGCAGCACCTGAAGGGATCAAAGATGAGCCCTGAGCAAGATCCTCATCCTGATTTTGGCTAGGAATTGTAGAAGCAGTCGTGTTTAAAATGCAGTTTGATCGATTGTCATCTCCCACATCGACCGGTGGAAGTGAAGGCACCTTAAGAATAAAAGCACCTTCCTTCCCAGTACCAGATTTAACCAACTCTAGGGCCTTTTGCATTAACTCCCAAGCCCCAGAATTAATTTCTCTCACCTCATTCAATGCAACTTCATTAAAAACGCTAAGCTTGCCAACCAAATCTACCTTTTTTGGGAAGGGAAATTAGGATTAAAAGGGGGAAAATCAATGTCGTAATTCATTCAGTTTGTAATTGATCAATATTCTCTCTCACTATTCTATATCTCTTAAAACTTCATTCACTCAACTCCGTTGGAAATTGCTAACAATCACCGGAAACTTGTTCGGGGATTATTCTGTTCTTAATTGCTTAGAGTTTCCTTGCTTATTTCATTTAGATCACATCATTAGTATCAGAGCCACAAATCCTTGGCCATGGCAGAGAATACACGATACCAGGAGTTGCGTAGGAAAGTTGATACCTTGAAAATTCCATGGATGATATGTGCAGAGAAATTGATGATAAACATTCTCAGAATGCTGATGAAATGAGAAAAATGTTAGATATTGTTCTTGCAGATAATAGAGGTCCTATAGTAATGGAAAGTGGGGAATTTGAAGAAAGACATGAGACTCAGGCACAAGGTGGTGCAGATAATCAGTATCAATTACCCACTCGCAATCACAGGGTGGAATTTTCTTCTTTTGATGGGTTTGGATTGAAGGATTGGTTGTACAAAGCTGAACAATTCTTTGAAGTGGATGGTACTCCAAACAGTTCCAAGGTGAAGTTGGCATCAGTGAATCTTGAAGGCAAAGCTTTGCGGTGGCATCAAGTATTCATGAAGACAAGACTTACACGTGAATGGCCTTCTTGGAGTGAGTATGTGCATGCCCTTTATGCTCGTTTAGGTTCTGAATTATTTTATAATCCCATGGGTGATTTAAAACTTAAACAAACATCTAGTGTTCAAGATTATGTGGGTGTGTTAGATGAACTGCTTATTGACAAATGCTCAACACACACTTCGGCTTGAGGTGTGAACGGTCATCGCAATTCAATTTACCCAACTAGGAGTCGGGGTCGAATCCACAAGGAACAAAGTGATGCGATCAAAGTAGTGGAGGAAATAAACCTATTTGACTAAGCCAAACTAGGATAACAAGGTGATAGAATGATATTAACAACTACAAACTACACTAGGAAGGCAAGTAAAGGTGATCAATGGCCTTCTCACAATCAAGGAAGAATAGTTTTGAACCTAGAATGCAATTATAGCACGTGGTTTATATATTATGGCCGAGTCGTTCTAATGTAATCCCTAGAATCCGTCCGGCCTAGAAGGGATTTGCCTCAACAGCGCTCGTCAAAGCCATGGTTGAGCTTGTAAAGCACTATCCATTACCCGAGGAAAGAAGACCTCTTCCGAGCGTAACTTCTTTTAGATGAGTTAGTCTATGAAATAGCCTATCAACTCAAATCCTCGCTAGCTTCACTATTCTACGCTAACTAATCTCTCCTGAGTCTTTAATTAGCAAAGTAGACGTGTAACTTAAGTGTCATGAGCACAAAAGTCAAGCAACCAAAACAATAGAAGCTAGATAATCAAAACCCACAAATATAAATTCCTAGTCATGAATCATTCATATAAAATCATGTCCATTAATAACATCAACTAACCAAATATAGCATACAAATCAAAGAAATAAAGAAAGTGATAAAGAATTTCTCATTTAAAGTGCACCCAATCTTCAATCTTGAAGTATTGTTGATGAATTCTTGCTCCCAAGTTGGAAAAGTAGCCAAAGATATGTAAACTATGATAAAAATATCTATTTGTAGTCCCCCAAAGTAATTACAATATTTTTCCCAAAAATATCCCTAGGTTAAAACAAAGAAATGGCTGATTTTTCGTCATATAGCCACCCTGGTACTGAAATTTGACCCTCTAGCCAATTTTTCGCTGCTCAACTTAGTCCCTATTTCACGCATAGCCACTTTTCTGCTACATTTTTGACAGACTAGCAGGTTTTCTTCTTTTTCTTCAACTTGACTTCTTTTTGACTTGTTTCTTCCATAACTCTTCTCCAACATATTCAACTTACAAAATACAACAAAACCATGATAAGTACACTTATTCCATCAATTTAACACAACAATAGCTCAAGTACAAGTATATAATGTGTGGTATTTTAACCACACATCACACCCCCAAACTTAAACTATTGCTTGTCCTCAAGCAAAGTACACACAACTAAATTCCAAATTGCATTTCAATGCACCTTTTTACTAAATCCACAACAAGACAAAAACACTTTTAAGTTCAACAACAAATGGCATCGGTTGTTACCAACAATTAAGCCAAGCCATGTGAACATAATTTTCATAAATACAAAACACCAAAGAAGGCATACATGCCATGATACAAGATTTTCAAAGTTTGCCTCTTCGTCACAAGAGTTCACCTCTCTGCTTGCTCACCTCAATCGGGAAGTGAAACACAAATCTTCAACTCAACTTCACAAGTGCCCTCACCACTCAAGAGAATATCCCAACCACAAAAATGCAATGACAACACAAATGGGATTAATGATAGGAAGAATTCACTCACTCTCTTAAAAGAAGTTCATCATGCACGATAAAGATCCATAAGCTTGCCCTTTGTGTACCTCTCCACTAATGTAGGAATGCTTGACCCGAAATCATTTAGGACTTTGTTAGGGTTGTAATGTAGGCTTTTGGTTAAAGGTGGGGTAAAATTTGGGCAAATAGTGACTACACACCTCCTTGAGCACTATACCATAAAAAAATTTAAGGCACACTTTATTTTTCTTGCACTTATACCTTGCTAAATCGAGGATTATACACTAGTCTTTCCCCTCTTTATTCATCAATTCTCTTTTTCTTCTTTTTTTTTCTTTCTTTCACTTACTTCTTTTTGTTTCTTTTCTCTTTCCTTTATTTTTCTCTTTTTTTTATTCAACTCACTTTTGTTGCTCTTTCTTTTCTTTTCTTTTCTTTTGATTTTCATTAACTTCCACACTTTCACCATAACTCATGCCACCCCCAAACTTAGACTTTTGCCTAAGCTGCACGTCTTTCAATGCACTCAAGGAGGTAGGGACAAAAAGAAAGTTAGTGCTTTAAGCACTTAGAATTGGTCCGGGTTAATAATGTGGTTGCCAAAAAAAAGGATATTAAGCTCAAAGGGGTTGACTAAGGTTATAATACAAGTGTAGGCTTTTTAGGTTACTAGCCGGCCAAAAAAAGCCTAAAATTATTTTTCATGTCATGCACCACCTAGGATTTCGCCTTGAAGCACACTTAGGGCAAGTTCTAGATCAAGAAGCACACATATAAACACACCAAAACCTCACCACACATGGCACAAGTAAAGCCAGAAAAACAAGTATATTCAAGTCCCGATCAAGGTAATTATGCATCCAAAGTTTACTCATAGCCTAATAAGAGCTAATTAGTGATATAAGAGTCAAAAGCTGAACTTAAAGATCATAGCACAATTCACCAACTAAATTTTTCTATCCATTTTTCAAAACAAGCTCACATGACAAGGATTAAATAATGGTTGAACCAAACATGCCAAAAATTGGCCAAGGGGCAAAAATCCTCTACTAATTAAATTCTAAAGATGCCCAGTTCAACATAATTACTTCCTTAGAAAAGAACCATGGCAAAGAAAAATCAAGAAAGTTATTTCAAAATTTTTATACAAAAATGGTATTTACAATGAAAAGGGTTGTTCGGACCCAAATGAGGCTTTCGTACCCAAGTGGGATGCCTACGTATCACACAAAGCTGAATCAGATAAAAAGAAGCAACATCCCAAGCGTAGTTCATGGGAGTACTTTATGTTTTTTTTTTAAAAAAAAAAACTTTTCTCATTTTTCATTTTTTTTAAACTAAACGTGATACAATAATATATTATTCACAATCAAGAACTTATGTCATCCCTAAACAAATAAGCTCCTCTCCCCAACTTAAAATGTTGCCTTGCCCTCAAGGGAACTAAACATTAAAGATAAAGTTTGAGTGCTCCCTGAAAATGTCAAGAACTTATGTCATCCCTAAACAAATAAGCTCCTCCCCCCAACTTAAAATGTCGCCTTGTCCTCAAGGGAACTAAACATTAAAGACAAAGTTTGAGTGCTCCCTGAAAATGTGTCTCTGAGTATGTCTTTTGTTTCTTTCTGCTCCTTGAACTCATTGAGTAGATCGTCTCTTTCTCCATGTGTTTGTGAAGCTCAAAGTTCCAGCCCATTCGCTTCTTTTGATTCAGTTCCTATCAACTCTCAGCTTCTTAATTTTCACTTGTAGTACTTGCCATCTTAATATCCCTGCAAAAAAGTAGACCAACAGTGCCACTATCTAGAACTTAGAAACAAACTAAGAAAGAAGCAAGTAGCTAGGGGTAATCAGACTTCCCCCTATTATTAAACAGCTATACAGCACACAGAAACATCAGTCTGAATCCAAGTCCTTACTGGAACGAAACAACAGTTCGATACTCAGAACCTCCTCACAAGAAAGACAACCAGTGCATTTTTTTTACAGTACCTTAAGCCCTTTTTTAGTTAAACAATTGCAGCAAACTAGCAAACCAGTAATGCATCCTCAGAGTATTTCCAAAAGTTATGCACAACAGTCACTGAAACACTCAATCAAACAGCTTAACAATTTCAGACGTAGACACTTTTCTCTTCAGACCCATTCTGCCAATGTAGAAAAATATATAATTCAAGGCGCAAACAACTTGACTAGATATCTAGTCCCACTCACAAGGTAGCAATAATTTATATCACCGGGTCATCTTACCACTAAAATAACATTTGAAAGATTCTTTTTAGTTCCACTAGACGCTGTCAACCTATCTTTCACAATTAATGTTTTAAATTCAGCATGCTTAGGACATTAATTCATAGTATAGTATCGATGCTAAGTACTTCAGTAACACCACCACAAAGTTAATACATCACTGGTCAAGCATAAGCTGGCGGACACAGTTCAAAGACTGGAAATGGAGTACAAAGATCTCTCCTATTAAGACAAGTATCTAATACTTCTCGCTGCTACACTAGCTTTTAGCCAAGCTCACATTTATCAAATTTACACCAGTCAATCCAATTCGCAACTTCAACCAAATGTAAGAACTTGGATTCTTTTCCAACAAACTTACTACAAACAATATATCAAGCACCAATCGAGTAATTCAAACAGTTTGCAACCTTTGATTCAAACAGCTCGCATACAAATATTGAACTCACACCATCACAAAGAATGTAGTAATCAGTAAGAGAACTAAAGCACACAATCATTCTAGCAACAATTGTGAACTATTGAACGTGGCCTATACAACAGCACACAATGCTCATACTCTAAAAATTCAGTCAACTAATCAACATAAACTAACCAAGGTAAGCATCTTGAGTGAGAATCTGAGTGAAGCCTTACCAAAACAGTGAAGAAAGTCATTTAGGCATTTCATTGAACAATTGACAAGCACAATAAGAACCTCTTCATATCAAACAATTTGGGTACATTCAGACTTCCCCAATTTTTCATCAACAAACCAGCTTACAACAACCAGCTTCTCAACCCAAACCTCACCAATTCATCAACTCAAAATTAATAGAGGGGAAGCGACGAGCTTCAGGGGATGTAATTTTGTATCAGGGGCAGAAATTTAGCAAGGAAGAGAGATGAGACAGTGATTTACCTGAGCGACGACGCGACTGGTGGTGGTGCGACTGTGTCGATACAGCAGTGGTGAAGCTACGGTGGACATGAAGGAGCAGCGCACTAAGAAATTCCGATGAGAAGAAGGGAGAGAAATCCATACCTGACTCAAGTTTAGGTGACAGTGGAAGTGATCTCCAGTGAGCAATGGTGATCGATGGTGGTTTCGCAGTGGCAGAGAATGGCGGGGACGGTAAAGTAGTTTGGACGATTTATGCAGGAAAAGAGAATTTAGATGGAGATGAGAGAGGAGAGAGAATAAAGGAAACTTACCTGGGTCACCAGTGGAGATGGTGGCTGAAGCTGATTACTGAATGGTGATCGGAGTTGGTGGCGTGGTGAGGGGGAATCGGGATAGCGATGAGTTTGTGTGACTGGGCGTTTGTGATTTTCCTGGTAGGAAATTAAGATAAGCCTGTCTGAACCAAAATAGAGGCGGGGCGCCCTTTTTGTGAGGTGGACCGCCCATTTGAAATCGTGAGACCCGATTCCAAATGACTGAGAGCAATTCTGTGCAACTCTTAACACTGTTGTAAGCCTGTAACTGTCCGACCACTCAAATTCAATCCAAATAAAGTCCAAAAATCCTAAAACTTAGTAGAATGATTAAAAACAATAAACAAACTAATTTATGAATTTAAAATGTAAAAATTAAGCAAGATTTAAAAACGTTTGGGTTGCCTCCTAAGAAGCACTGTATTTAACGTCGTGGCAAGACGAGTGCCAAAATCACACTTTTCTCTCTATTTTGTAAATGTGAACTATCTCCCCAATTTTGAATCAAGTTTTTCATTGTGCTTCCGGGGTGGTGGTACGAATTGCAATGTTTCAAAGACCAGATACTTCATTTTGCACTTCTTGGTCTTCAAGTGAGGAATGTCATTTTGCTTTCTTGGCATGACAAACTCTAAAATGTAAGTACTTCGTTCCTCGTTACCCACTTCGTCCAAAGGCTCGAAGGGGTCAATGTTCAATTCTATCTCCAAACACAATGTTGAAAAATGAAAGGAGTGAGGTCTAACACGCTTTAACTCCAAGATCTCCTCATTTTTGACATCCTCATATTCCATTGCACTAGATTCCTCGCAAATAATATTTTTCAACTCCACACAAGACTCTAGTGCAATTTCTACCTCTTTGACATCAACTTCATCAAGAATTTTCTCTTCTTCCACATGTTCTTCTTGGAACTCGAGCTCATCTTCCATATAAAGTCTTTGTTGAAATTTGGCAACATCCTTAGCTTGTTGGTCATTGAAAGTGTCAACCAATTGGCTCAATTGAACCTCCAAGTTGTGAATTGCTAAGCCATTTTGGTGGATAGTCTCTTTTATCTCTTTGAAGGCTTCAACATTCTCACAATGTCGTTCAAGTATCCGCTCCATCAAATATTCACATCTCTCATTTTGAGTGCATTCTTCTTGTGAAGTGGATAAGTCCATCTCTTCTTGAAACTTTTCTTGGATGCCTTGCCATTCGGGTTCAAGTTTCATATTCATGATTCCATCGGACCTATCAAACTCATAAGCCTCACTAGCATCGTCATAAAAATCATTAGGAGAAGAATAAAAATTATTAGGACAACCATCCCAATGACCATCTTGGCCCCCACACTCATGACATATGTTCCACTCAAAGGATCGAGAAGGTGCTCACAACTCGCCCCCGAAAATAATTTGACAATCTTTCCAATAGTGAGGTCCACCACAATAAGGACAAGGATCACTCATATATGGATTTTCAACATTTGACCAATCTTGATTCCATGATGCCATTTCAACAAAATTACCACAAAGCTAAACTAACTAACTAATGCAAATAAACACTACACACAAACAAATATACACAATTTACAAAGAATATTACTACTATTCACAATGCACACGACAAAGGTTCACAAATTTTGGAACTAAGCCAACTAACTCAACTCCTCAAACTACTCTAATACGCCAATTGTTCCCAGGCAACGGCGCCAATTTTGACAAACGCTCAACACACACCTCGGCTTGAGGTGTGAACGGTCATCGCAATACAATTTACCCAACTAGGAGTCGGGGTCGAATCCACAAAGAACAAAGTGATGCGATCAAAGTAGTGGAGGAAATAAACCTATTTGACTAAGCCAAACTAGGATAACAAGGTGATGAAATGATATTAACAACTACAAACTACACTAGGAAAGCAAGTAAAGGTGATCAATGGCCTTCTCACAATCAAGGAAGACAAGTTTTGAACCTAGGATGCAATTATAGCATGGGGTTTATATATTTTGGCCGAGTCGTTCTAATGTAATCCCTAGAATCCGTCCGGCCTAGAAGGGATTTGCCTCAATGGCGCTCGTCAAAGCCATGGTTGAGCTTGTAAAGCACAACCCATTACCCGAGGAAAGAAGACCTCTTCCGAGCGTAACTTCTTTTAGATGAGTTAGTCTATGAAATAGCCTATCAACTCAAATCCTCGCTAGCTTCACTATTCTACGCTAACTAATCTCTCCAAAGTCTTTAATTAACAAAGTAGACGCGTAACTTAAGTGTCATGAGCACAAAAGTTAAGCAACCAAAATAATAGAAGCTAGATAATCAAAACCCACAAATATAAATTCTTAGTCATGAATCATTCATATAAAATCATGTCCATTAATAACATCAACTAACCAAATATAGCATACAAATCAAAGAAATAAAGAAAGTGATAAAGAATTTCTCATTTAAAGTGCACCCAATCTTCAATCTTGAAGTGTTGTTGATGAATTCTTGCTCCCAAGTTGGAAAAGTAGCCAAAGATGTGTAAACTATGATAAAAATATCTATTTGTAGTCCCCCAAAGTAATTACAATATTTTTCCAAAAATTATCGCTAGGTTAAAACAAAGAAATGGCTGATTTTTCGTCATATAGCCACCCTGGTACTGAAAGTTGACCCGCTAGCCAATTTTTCGCTGCTCAACTTAGTCACTGTTTCACGCATAGCCACTTTTCTGCTTCATTTTTGACAGACTAGCGGGTTTTCTTCTTTTTCTTCAAGTTGACTTCTTTTTGACTTGTTTCTTCCATAACTCTTCTCCAACATATTCAACCTACAAAATACAACAAAACCATGATAAGTACACTTATTTCATCAATTTAACACAACAATAGCTCAAGTACAAGTATGTAATGTGTGGTATTTTAGCCACACATCATTTATAAGAGTAGAATTATCAGAAGATTTTGTTGTTAGTCATTTTTTAAGAGACTTGAAACCTGCAATAGGACTACTAGTAACAATGCATTTACCAAGAACTCTGCAGAGAGTTATTACTTTTGCAAAATTCAAGAAAGAACTCTGTTTTTACCAAACATGATCAAAGATCCCACCCAATTTTACCCACTCCTATGCCATATACAAACCGAAACTCAAACTATATAACTACTTCTTCAAAATCACAGTATTCATGGCCTATGAAACCTTCTTTTAACCCCAAGAACCCAGCCTAGAATCCTCAGTCCTGCTGAACTACAAGATAAGAGATCTACGGGCCTTTGCTTTTGTTGTGGTGAGAAATACACTATGGGGCATGTTTGCAAAAAGAAGAGGCATTTTTTTTTGTATGGAGGTATAAGAAGTATTTGAAGATCTTGAGTGGGATATACTGGGGTCAAGATGATATTGGAGAATGCAGTGGGGAACAAAGAGATTTTGGTACATATTTGCCTCAAGTGTCTATTCAGGCAATGTCTGATACACATGATTTTATTACTATGAGAGTGACAGGCTCAACAAAAAGAAGGGCAGTTCACATACAGATTGATAGTTGGAGCACATATAACTTCTTGGATTAGAATTTTGTAAAGAAGTTAGGATGTCACATGAAGCCAATTACACCACTCTATGTTGTTGTAGCTGACGGTAGTTACATACTGTTGACACCCAATTTTGTCCCTCCTTTTTCTATATTTGGCCATAATTTATCCTAAAGGTGCAATTTAACTGTTTGAGCAAAATTTGCATTAGAAAGCATGCATTTACTTGTATTAATACCTACCTATATATTATATACTAAATTATGGATATATTACATAATTTTGCATCATTTAGGCTATTAATCAAAATTATGGTTATTTATGCAATTTAGTGTATTTATAGCAATTAATAAATATTTGTGGCTATTTGTACATAGTTAATTAATTTTGACTTTGATTTTTTTATATGTGCATCTTTCATATGTATATATAGAGTATATATTTATATTCATTTAGCACCTTTAGTTAAATATCTGATCAATTAAAATAATATTCAGTCCAATTTTCTTACTATTCTATGTCCACTTTCAAATTCAAATTCTTTTAAATAATTTCTCAATCTATTTTCCTATTTATTTATTTTCCTTCTTCTTTTGTTAAAATCTCCTATCTTAAACTTGGATAAAATACGGTCTGGATACACTCTTGGATCTTCCATATTAATTCACCCACAATCACTCTTCCCAAATCTCCTCCCACGATCTACTTAATCTCGCTCAAACTCTCTCTCCATTTTTGGTAAATCTCCATCTAATCTCTACAAAATCAGACCCCAATTTGGGGTCATCTCCAATGCCCCAATCCTCTAATCTCTCCCTAATTCTCCTCAATATCTCTTAGTCACACCCATATGTCCCTCAAAATTCTCACTCCCATATCAGAATTCCTTAATTGCCTCACTCCTCCAATTTCTTCAAATCAAATCATCCCAGCGTCTTTTTGTCCTTGAAGCACTATATATACCAGTGGAAAAAGACGATACAAACACAACACGGCCAACATATATACACAGAAACATAACATACAGCATCACAAACTTTTCTCATTCTCCTCACCACCGTCAATGGTGGAGAACCAGTATAAACACACCACCATTCCTAAAAACACACACACAGAGACACCGTGAAACACACACATAGCTCTCTCTCTCTCTCTCTCTCTCTCTCTCTCTCTCTCTCTCCATCACATACACTCGAAGTACAGTAACCCCACCATTAAACACACTCATAAGAACAGATACATACACACACAAAATCAAACACAAACAGATCGGAGATCAGAAACACATCTTTACAAAGTCCCACCGGAAAATCCCGTCGCCAGTGAAATATGTTGGTTTTTTTCCCTTTGTTCCGACGGGCTGGTTCTGAGTTTTAAAAAGTAAAAAGAGAAAAGAAGGAGCTTTGGCGGTGGGAGTAGCAGCGACGCCGCCAAAACTGGCTAGGCAGTCGCTCCTCCCACCCTCACCGTTACCGCTGCTACTAACATTGTGTTATTCACTAGAAAATGGGATTTAAAGTGGTAGTGACGCCGTTGTTCTCTCGCCGAAGAAACAATTTGTTGTCTCTCTTCCTTTCCTCCTCCACCTCGTGTGACTTCCATCACTGCATTTGTGTTGTTGGTTCGACCCCACTTGTGGATCTGAGGTTCCGTGTTCTATTTGTTGAGTGGATTGATCTGTTGATATTCAGGAAAGTCAACTGGTTTTGTACTTCATGGGAATAATACGATCTTTTATTGGCATTTCTGCTACTGGTCTGGATGTTTGCTACGAAAAACATTTAAGACGTTTACCAATTCAAACAGATGCTATGTTATGCTTATGGCCAATGAAAAATATTTATCTTGAGGCCTATGCACTGATTATGAATGGATACTACATGGCCAATGACCTTTTGGAGGCCTAATACAAGTCCCGTCTCGAATATATACAAGGTCCCTTTCCATGTCCTGAAAAAAAACATGTGATGACAATACGTATTACATTGCGAAGTAAGCGGAAGTGGAGTAGTGGGATTGGTGGTACTTGGCATGGCAAACCGGCCCAGGCTCTGTGTTTGCAGTCGTACTGACATCCCTATCCTCTACTTGATGCAATACACCAGTCTGAGCCTGAACTTTTACAAAATTTATTTTTCCTTTATTTTATCATTTATTATTATTATTATTGTTTATTTTTTGTACTAATTCATATTTTTATATTTTTTGCGAGGTACGTCGTGGTGGAATCACAAAAAGACGACACTTTTGAAAAAGGATAAAATATTTCAAAACTATTACTCTTACTTAATTTCTTTTTTAAGTAATTTTGTTTGTGATTCTTACTAACATGTTCGTTTTATTTGCGAGGCACATTTGGATGAAGCTCGTTAAAAAGATGATATTAGAAAAGATGAATATTTATTTTATATTGTAGTTATTCGTGTACTATAGTCGATTATTCAATATTTAGTTTAGTTATTTGCTTTTGAATCCCAATTATTTAGTCCGGCCGCGAACCACATTTGGTGGAACCTGAGAGGTGCCTAACATCTTCCTTTCAGGTTAACTTGAACCCTTACCTAGAATTTTTAGTTTGCAAGACCATGTTTTCGGAGTTAACAATAAAATTGGCTAGAAATAAAGTAGATGCCCTAATACGCGTAGTTAAAAAATATGTTAGGTGGTGACTCCAAGTCTTACTGGTGAGTTCCAATAAGTCGAGCCCTGTTTCGAACTCTAACCGGTTCAGGAAAAATAGGTGTCGACAGAATGGCGACTCCGCTGGAGATATCAAGGTTCTAACCATAACGGACTTTGAATTGGGATTCTTTACTTGCTTTGTTTTCTTGCCATCTTTTCGAGGCTAACTTTTCTTCCTTTCCTTTTTGCAGGATTGAGGTTTATATTTAGATTTTTCCAGCTTTGGCGCTTCATTTTTCTGAATTGCTCAGTTATATTCACTTTATAATTGCTTATGTCATCCGCACTTCTTCCACTCCTGGAAAATCGACACTCGCACACACTATGAACGATTACGTGGATCTCACGGTCGTTCCACCCTCAAAACACCTTTTATGGGAAACGGTTTGGAATCTAGTTGGTTCATGGTACAACCAACAATTCTAAGTGTTCCCACCCCTCGATTGTCCGCCTGGGGGAACCATGTCCTGTCTAGGAACCCATTCTTAGAAGTTTCTATTAGGAGAATGCATCACACGCTTCAAAGGTTTTCGAATCCTCCACAAGTTTGCTAAGTCTTCTTTTTTTTTTTAAATAGTTTCACTTCATGATAGTTTTTGCACTTTTAATATTATCTTGCTCCAATTATCCTATTTTTCGAAACTAGCTTGTTTTTTCTTTCTTTTTACTCCTCGTTTTTTTTTTTAAAAAAAAGAAGTTATTTTGTGAACTATTTCAACATGTGCATCTTTTTTCAAAACTTACGCATTTTTAGAAAACATGTGCATTTTCTTGTACATTTTTAAACTTGTGCATACCGCTCATACCTCCCGCCACTCCTTGCAACTTCAAAATCGTGCAAAATATCTTTCTTCATGACAACCTCTTCCGCATAAAAATTCCTTTAGGGGGAATGACTTGGAATCTATTTGGTCTGTGACGTTCCTGCTCCTGAGTCGTCCACTTGGGAGGATATTAAAACCTGGTCTAGTTAACCAAACTCTTAGTGTGACTGTAAGACCATGCATCATGACATATCATTAGTCGACTTGTTCTCAAGTCCAATAGGCCAACATGTTCAAACAATCTGAACGGTTTTCGACCCCAAAAGAGCGTTGAACATGATTTATTTGCATTTACTTAAGGACCGAACGTGCAAATATGGACTGTTTATTTTAAAGCGATTGAAATTATTTTGTATTCAATGACATTCAAAGGCAAAAAAGGTATCCAGAGAGGCATCAAAGTACAAATTGAAGCAAAAATGATCATTTATTTCCAAACGGTCGGAATTATTCTATATTCAATGCCATTCAAAGGCGTAAAAGGGTAACCGGCGAGGCATTAAAAGCCCAAATTGAAGTAGAAATGACCGTTCGATAGACGTGATGACACACAACACACATTCATCCTTTAGGCATTATATAAAGACTTGACATCCTTGGTATGTCAAAAGTCCATTAGACAACTTGTCAAATGTCCAAAGGGTTCTCAGCCTTAAACAACACATTTTTCATATTCTAGGCTGTATTGTTTTTCCGAAAAAGCTCGTACCACACGTTAATCATTTGCTTACAAGAAGAATTTTAGGCATCTTCCTCCCCTTTTTCTCATTCCTTCATCTTTTCCCAAAGATCATGGCCGCTAGAACACTCGACATGATTACTGAAATTCCTCAGTTGCTCACAAATTGGTGGGGAAACCTAAGCATAGATCAACGAAATCAAGTCAAAATAGTGTTGAGGAATCTGATTTCACTTATGAAGCACATTGCAGTAAAAGGGATAGTCGAAGCAGCAGTACACTATTGGGATGCAGACCGAGCGATTTCCACTTTGGAAGTGTAGAGTTGACACCATTGCTGGAAGAAATAGGTGGACTGACTCAACTCCCATTTGATAGTGATGAGATATTAATGCCTAAGAACATTGCACCCGAGGAGTTCATCGAAATGGTAGGGTTTAAACCCAAATTATGCACAGACACATGGGGAAGTCAGGAATCTCTTTGACTTTCCTCTATATTAAGTTCGGGTACGGAGAAGCATTTCAAGATAATTTCAGTATTAGCAAGGTAGATTGGCAAGAGCGGAGGGTACTCGCTTTTGTCACCAGCTTTTTAGGGACTGTCGTGTTTCAAGAACACAAAGGGTGGGTTGATGTTTGCATGATATCGATTGTTGATGCCTTACTCAAGGACTTTGATAGAAAATACACTTTGATACCTATGATTGTTGCAGAACTTTACTGAGCTTTAGAAAGATGCAAGAAGGGTGCTCTCTTTTTCTAAGGTTGCAATTTGCTTTTACAAATTTAGTAATGGAGCATTTGCACAAGATGAATAGCACATACCAAATTTTCCACTCAATGCCAAGAGAAAACTACAACTGGACTCACACCGCCCGCATAGACAACACTCTCGAAAAATAGGACCAGCCAAAAACTGCCAAAGGTTGGCACCACGTGATTTCTCAGTTGACATTCAAAAATATACAATGGATGTTTGACTACTTTTCCAGTATCACAGTGATCACACGGACGGAAGGAGCTTCATTTCTTATCTTGGTTGGGTTTAGAGGAGTTTACTCATACACTACTTTAAGGGCACTTAGACAAGCAGGGAGAAAATGGATCGTACCTCAAATTGCAGATATCAGAAGTTTCAAAGCAGATATTTGCGGAAGAATGATACCATTCGAAGACAAGATATTAGCACTTTAGAAAGCAAGGCATCGAATGGGATTTGACACTATTGGACGAGACATGTTTGATGCAGGCTATGATGAAGATTACTCGGACTGGCTTAGAAAAGACATAGCAAGGGAAATTCAACCAAGAGCAACAACGAAAAGGAAAAGAAATGCTGATAAGTTAGAAATTGAGTACTCGAAGCTACACAAATAACTGGCAAGGGCACGAGAGAAAATAGCAAAAAATTAAGGTTTGGTCGAAGCAATGAACAAAGAAAAAGACAAATGGCGCTAAGGCCGAATTACTGACAAAACGCATAAAGTCTATAGGTATATGAGCTAGCAAAGGAATGAACGTTGTGGCTAACAAAGGAATAGAGGAGAAAGGAAAAGGCTTGGGAATTATTGAAGAACTTTACGTTCGACATATCTTGGCTCCTAACCGTTGCAGACAACATCATCTTCCAAGGAGACTCATCAGAAGCAAGCTCGTTCGAAGGAGACTCGTCCGAAGAAGAGGAGGGTTCTTCTGGATATGGATCAACATGAAAAATGTTCACCTGGCCATGATCTAATCTCCTAGCAACTTTTAGTCATTTCCTTCTCTGATGCTGTTTCAATATCAGTCAATGCAATAAAGACCAATAATGCAATATTATCTTTTAGGCTCCGCATTTTGTTAGCAAACGAAATGATGCATGTGTTACAAAGCACTTTTCAAATCATCGTGCGTGAAGCAGTCCTTCACATTATAGGATGTATTTCTTATTTGATATGTGTACATTGCATGAATTTGTTTGTTGCTCTAGGTCTCTTTCTACCTAAGTGAATCCCTTCCCAAATCCAATCTCCTAACAAGGAAGGCACCTCATCTCCCTACTTTATGCCTAAACCTGATATCGATAATCTTTCATATATCTTGATAACTCTCTATCCCTTACCAGCTCAAAACCATTATCCAAAAGGTTGGCTTAAGTTGAATACGAAGGCAGAAGACATGGTTAAACTAAGCGCATTTGTTGTTGATTTGTCAAAACAAGAAGAGTTTGCTACAACATGCACTGTGCACATGGAGAGGAAAATTGACAAGGTGAGAGATATATTGGTCAAACTCAAAGGCACACCTAATTTACCACAAGACCTTTTGACAATATCCAAGGATCATTTTGTTGCTCCAGTCTACACAGTCACACCACCTGCAGTACATGACTGTGATCCAAAGTATTTTCCAAACTTGCTCCTATCATGATCGAAATAGCAGTCAAAGGGCCAGTGGAAGACAATAAGGAATTGGAAAGAAAGAAATGTAGCAAAGACTTGTGCACAACAACCAAAAACTGGCAAGCCGAAGGAAACGACACAACGACGAAGCTCTCATTATATGACAGACTTGGAAATTCCCTAAGCATTTGGAAGCATATATCTACCTACTAGCAAGCATAAAGCAAGACGATGGACGAAATTATCTGTTAAGATACTGATTTGGTACGTAAGAGCAAGACCCGAACAACTAGACTTCTGGGCCAAAGATTTTACTAAGCAATTTGGAATCTCATGAAGACAACCATATATACAGTAGCCTGCTGAAAAGAAAAGATGCAATATGACCAACCTCTAAAATGGTCTTGACTAAAGCAGCAATCTAAGAATATACATAGTACGTCGGCAACCTACATCAGGTTCGATCTCTCAGGAATAAAATCTTACCTAACAAGGAAGGTTGGTGCAAAGATTGAATTGCAGCAATTGATTGACAAGTATGAAAAACGTTAAGTATCTCTTTCAAGATAGACAGGCATCATGACACACAAATTTGCAAGGAAAGATGACAAATGCACTTAAAAGTCTTGGTATTCGACAAAAGCCAACCTCTCTTTCCGTCACACAACACAACCAATTATTTGCACAACGTCTTTATCACTTTTCATCAACATTCAATTTCTCATCTCCTGCTTAAACAAGCATCAGTCATTTAACCAAAATTCGTGTCTTGACTGCTACATAAAGCACCCAGCAATCTTTCGGAATCTCTATACAATTTTTCATAATCTCCAAATTCAAGTGTTAATCTATCATCCGCGGTCTATGCATTCTCTTAAGCTTTATGTGTTTTTTTTGTGCTATCACAGTTTTGCGCATTTTATCACTTTATTATGGTTGCTTTGCGCTTGAACACCGAAATTGGTCAAAAATCTGCATTCAGAAAAAAAAAAGCCGAAATAGCAAGCCGAGTTGAAAACATTTACCTCGGGACAAAGTCTTTTAAACCACCAACATATGACACTGAGAGCGTTCAGACAGTCCCAATTCTACTGCCCTACAATTTGTGAAGGGGACAACCAAAATCAGCCAGCATTTTACCCACACAAGAGTCGCAAGAAAGAAATCCAATCATTATACAACTAGAACTGGAAAAAATCACAACCTCCCCTCTGTCAAGATTTTCAACAACAACCTTATCAAGTTCAACACAATCAAGGATAAACAAAAAGACAAAACCTCACACCTTTACTCCTTTAGCTCAATCAAAAGATATCGTAACCAACAAATGAACAACCCTCTAAATACCCAGTCTGGATTTCGATCCAACCAAGATCTACACCCATCACTCAAACAATCAAGACCATGACACTGAAAAATACCTACCGCTGAAACACAAAATTCAGAGTCTGATTGACCAAAGCAGATAATGGTACAACAAGAACCGAAAAATGGAAACCACAACTCCTAAACCACAAATACATTTTTTATACACACAAATCTATCAAAGTTAGCTCCATGACTTTTTGAAAAGAAAAGCACGAAACATGAAGACACCCCGTCACAACCCAAGTCAAATACAATTTTGGACAACCTCTAAATCCGGAAAAATCCAAACACCAAACATCAGTCTGAGTATGCAAGTATCCACATAATCATAGTCATCGAGATACCCAATCATCACACTAAAGGATGAATGCAGATTCAAGCCAACACATTGGTGTTCAGTGCAATGCAACCACATTATTTTGACTAGCGAATCTTTCTTTGAGAGTGGATCATTTGGCACAAACACAAGACTCGCAGGCGATCACAACGGACATGATAGCACTTTAGTCTTGCCAGGCTTAAAATATGACGACTAGCCCCTTCAGGCTTATAATATGACGACTTCAGGCTTAAAATATGACGACTAGCCACGCCAGGCTTAGAATATGACGACTAGCCTCGTCAGGCTTAGAATATGACGACTAGCCACGTAAGTCTTATAATATGACGACTAGCCACGTCAGGCTTAGAATATGACAACAAGCCACATCAGGCTTAGAATATAACAACTAGCCATGTCAGGCTTAAAATATGACGACTAGCCACGTCAGGCTTAGAATATGAAAACTAGGCTTGTCCGCCTTGGAATTGGACATACTCATTTATTTTGTTTTGCAGGCACCACTATCATAGGCCCGTCCGCCTTAGAATTGGACATACTCATTTATTTTGTTTTGCAGGCACCACTATCATAGGCCTGTCTACCTTAAAATTGGACATACACACATATTTTATATTTGTTTTGCAGGCACTACTACAATATGGTGATCTATCAAAGGCAATAAACTGGGGCAGAATTTTTTAGGATCCCCTCAAAAATTCCAAAAGACGCAAGCTGACACTGGGGCAGAAATTTTTTCAGATCCCCTGAAAAAATTTCAAGAGAGACAAAGTATAGAAACTGGGAATTCATTGAAGAAAAATCGACCAAGGTGCAGCATTCATGAAAAAAGGCACTACAGGAGGAAGGCGCGGAGCAGATGAAAAATGCACAAATCAAACCTCCCCCCGCAACTCACAAAATTTTTCTTTGAGTGCAGGCATTTTGAAAGCAGAAACACGACGACCTTCTTAGCAAAACTGCAAACATGATGATGAAATTTTATTTTTAGCACTTCACTTCACTTTTGTTTGCAGGGTACACAGCCCAACGCGATAGGCAAACATCTCTTGACGAGAGGCATTTAGTTTTCCTTCTTGTACTTTACTTTACTTTTGTTCGCAGGGTACACAGCCCGACTCGATAGGCAAACATCTCACGATGAGAGGTAGTAGTAGTAGGTTCTCTATACAAGAGGCAGTAGCAGTAGGTTCTCTTTACGAGAAGGCAGTAGCAGTAGGTTCTCTTTATGAGAAGGCAGTAGCAGTAGGTTCTCTTTATGAGAAGGCAGTAGCAGCTCCTGATGAGTGTAGGTTCTCATGACGAGAGGTTGTAGCAGCTCCTGACGAGCATAGGTTCTCTTTACGAGAAGGCACTGGCAAGACGATCCAACGATAGGAAAGTCTACTTTACATTTATAAATATTATTTGCAACAAGCTCACCTTATTACAGGAAACAATGTGACAGTGTTCCAAGGTATATAGCCCGGCGCGAAAAGCAATTATCTCCTGACAAGAGGCTCTTAGCATCTCCAGACGAGCAAATAAATATCCTCAGAGGAGAGGCACATATTTCCTAGCAGTAAAAGCTCTTGAAAATGGATATTCAACTCAACAGGGGGAGTTTACTTTATCCTTATCTCTATTTGCACTTATCTTGATTTTACTGCAGGGCAATCTCCGATCTCTGGACAAGCCCCTGCACCATTTCCCATACTCTTACACTTGCTCCCGAAAAATCACTACCCCACACGAAATTGTGCGACCCAAAAAATCACAAATGCATCTTATACACCGTTCCAGAACCCATACTCAGTCCTACAGACGATGTCTTTGCTATACCTACAAACTATCTATTTTGCCGAGCTCCAAAGCACTCAAATCTACATTTCCATACTCGCACCAATAATCTTCCTAATCTTTCATTCCTGATTGGATACCAGTTTGTGTTCCTTCCTATTCAAGCCTATCTGTATCAATCGTGTGTGTTCTCGTGCTTAATCGTGCCCATCTGATTGATATCATGCGCATTTATCGTGCTTTACTCCTCAATATTCCCCAGCTCATTAAAGACAATATTGAAGGTAAGATGACTCATTTATCGAGATAAAGTGGAAACTATATCCATGTAAACTCCTCTTTATGGGTGTGTACCGCGCCATATTTTCATAACTAGGACGCTTATAAGCCTCTTTTCCCACGCTCGATCTATTGATGATATCTCGTCTTCGATAATGTCTCTACTCTATTCTTAAATCATTTATCTCGCCAAAATGGCAAAGCATACACAAATCTGAACTCTGCATACTTGGACAAGTTTAATCCTGACATCTGAAATCGTGCCTCATAAACATCTCACACAGGCAACATGCCATTTTAGAACTACACACGACTTGATTCTCGTGAAACCCGAGATATGTAGGCAACTCAGAGACCGGAGTTCAATTGAAACACCCTAAAACTCTCATTTTCCCTTCCAGCACCCGTCGTGATAAAATTGGCTACTCCGTCAACTATCTTTGCCCGGAGATTCTTTCATCATCCCCGGGCAAAGAGGGGCAGTTGTTGACACCCAATTTTGTCCCTTTTTTTCTATAATTGGTCATAATTTAATCTAAAGATGCAATTGAACTGTTTGAGCAAAATATGCATTAGAAAGTATACATTTACTTGTGTTATTACTTACCTATACGTTATATACTCAATTGTGGATATATTACGTAATTTTGCATCATTTAGGCTATTAGTCAAAATTATGGTTATTAGTGAAATTTAGTGCTTTTATAGCATCCAATAAATATGTGTGGCTATTTGTACTTAGTTAATTAATTTTGATTTTGATTGTTTTTATATGTGCATCTTTCATATGCATATATAAAGTATATATTTATATTCATTTAGCACATTTAGTTAAATATCTAAGCAATTAAAATAATATTCAGTCCAATTTTCTTACTATTCTACATCCACTTTCAAATTTAAATTCTTTTTAATAATTTCTCAATCTATTTTTCTATTTATTTATTTTCCTTCTTCTTTTGTTAAAATCTCCTTTCTTGAACCTGGACAAAATACGGTCTGGATACATTCTTGAATCTTCCATATTAATTCACCCACAATCACTCTTCCCAAATCTCCTCCCATGATCTCCTAATCTCGCTCAGACTCTCTCTCCATTTTTGGTAAATCTCCATCTAATCTCTACAAAATCAGACCCCAATTTGGGGTCATCTCCAATGCTTCTATCCTCTAATCTCTCCCTAATTCCCCTTAATCTCTCTTAATCACATCCATATGTCCCTCAACATTCTCACTCCCATATCAAAATTCCTTAGTTGCCTCAATCCTCCAATCTCTTCAAATCAAATCATCCCAATATCTCTTTGTCCTTGAAGCACTATATATACCCGTGGAAAGACAATACAAACACAACAGGGGCAACATATATACACAGAAACATAGCTTACAGCATCACTAACTTTTCTCATTCTCCTCACCACCGTCAATGGTGGAGAACCATTATAAACACGCCACCATTCCTAAAACATATACACACAGACACCGTGAAACACACACATAGCTCTCTCTCTCTCTCTCTCTCTCTCTCTCTCTCTCTCTCTCTCTCTCTCCAAGTACAGTAACCCCACCATTAAACACACTCATAAGAACAGATACATACACACACAAAATCAAACAGAAATAGATCGGAGATCAGAAACACATCTGTACACAGTCCCACCAGAAAATCCCATCGCCGGCAAAATATGTCGGTTCGTTTTCCTCTGTTCTGATAGGTCGGTTCTGAGTTTTAAAAAGTAAAAAGAGAAAAGAAGGAGCTTTGACGGTGAGAGCAGCAGCGACGCCGCCGAAAGCGGCTAGGCAGTCGCTCCTCCCTTCCTCGTCGTTATCACCGTCACTATCGTTGTGTTATTCACCGGGAAAATGGGATTTGGAGTGGTAGTGATGTTGTTGTTATCTCATCGAAGAAACAATTGGTTGTCGCTCTTCCTTTCCTGCTCGACCTCGTGTGACTGCCATCGTTGCGTTTGTGTTGTTGGTTTGACCCCGCTTGTGGATCTGAGATTCCGTGTTCTAGTTGTTGAGGTGGATTGATCTGTTGATGTTCAGGAAAGTCAACAGGTTTTGTACTTTGTGGGAATAATACGATCCTTTATAGGCATTTCTGCTACTGGTCTGGATGTTTGCTGCGAAAAACATTTAAGACGTTGACCAATTCAAACAAATGCTATGTTATGCTTATGGCCAATGAAAAATATTTATTTTGCGGTCTATGCACTGATTATGAATGGACACTACATGGCCAATGACATTTTGGAGGCCTAATATAAGTCTTATCCCGTATATATACAATATCCCTTTCCTTGTCCCGAAAACAAAACAGGCGATGACGATACGTATTACTTTGTAAAGTAAGCGATAGTGGAGTAGAGGGATTGGTGGTACTTGGCATGGCAAACCGGCTCGGTCTCCGTGTTTGCAGCCGTACCGACATCCCTAACCTCTACTTGATGCAATACACCAATCTGAGGCTAAACTTTTACAAAATTTATTTTCCTTTATTTTATCATTTATTATTATTATTGTTGTTTTTTTTTTGTACTAGTTCATATGTCTATATTTTTTTGTGAAGTACGTTGTGGTGGAATCACAAAAAAAACGACGCTTTTGAAAATTCACAAAATATTTTAGAACTATTACTCTTACTTAATTTCTTTTTCTAATTAATTTTTTTAATGATTCTTACTAACTTGTTTGTTTTATTGCGAGGTATATTTAGACGAAGCTCATTAAAAAGATGATATTAGAAAAGATGAATATTTATTTCATATTGTAGTTATTCGTGTATTATAGTCGATTATTCAATATTTAGTTTAGTTATTTGCTTTTGATTCTCAATTATTTAGTCCAGTCGGAAAAAATATTTGGTGGAACTTGAGATGTGCCTAAACACTTCCTTTCAGGTTAACTTGAACCCTTACCTAGAATATTTAGTTCGCAAGACCATGTTTTCGGAGGTTAACTATAAAATTGACTAGAAATAAAGTACCTGCCCTAATATGCCTAGTTAAAAAATATGTTAGGTGGAGACTTTAAGTCTTATCTGTGAGTTCCAATAAGTCGAGCCCTATTTCGAACTCTAACCGGTTCGAAAAAAATGGATGTTGACACATATTAAGCCAGCACATGTGTTAAGACTTTACATGGAAGATTCAAGGGGTCCAATTTACCACAGACATGATTATTTGACCACTGGGTGGCTGTAGCATGGTGTTAGGTGTTCAATGGCTAGTCACTTTGGTTGTAGCATGATGATGTTTCTCGGACTTAATATTTTGATGTCCTAGAATTTATTGCGAAGTTCAAAGTCGCAGGAATATTTTTAGGGACTTCATATTTGGCAGTTGGCACTACCGGAAAATTTTTTGGGACCTCGAAAATTTTAGTTTAAAGTACTAAGAAAATTTACTGAATATTTATGTATTTCCTAAATATGACTATTCTTCAAAATAATTTCAAACGCTAGTTGTATTTTTCAGCGCGCTATTAGGGGGGCTAATTTTTTTTATAATAATCAGGAAACCATTAAGATAAGCCACAATTTAAAATGAACTTTTAAAATGAAGATTTTTTCTTTACCAAATTTTAGCCAAAAAGAAAAGAAAATAGGGAACTCAAGAAACACATAT